>JANHFX010012342.1:5086-20613 GCA_027560015.1 Chloroceryle amazona
TTGTAACTGAGCCTTACAATATTCTTTGTAACATCTTTTTTTTTTTTCTTAACTAATTTATTGGGTTCTCATCCCCTTATGCAGGCTCCTCATCCAAGGCGTGTTAACCCTTGCGCTGCTGCCGCTGCAGCTCGGCTGTCATGCTGGGTAGCGTGGAAAAAAAACAAAACACATCAGAGCCCAGCCCCACAATAGCTCGTGGATTACAGCAGCTGTATCTTTAAGATATTTGCTATCTCTTCTTTAAGGATTTGCTGTATCTTTAAGGAATATTTGCTATATCTACCTTTCAGTGACAGGTTTTTTTTTCCCCCCTCCCTCTCTTTTTTTTTTTCTTCCTGCATCTTCACATCCTCTTGTTTTTCCTGTACTTCTGTCTGTAAGGTACAGTATCTTCTCACTTCACTTGAGCCGGGCTGACACAAAGCTTTTTATTTTTAATTTTTTTTAAGGAGGCACACGGGCTTTCTCCAAACAGCAGCCAGCAAAACCCTCCGGCTCCAAAGCGCAGGGTCACTTTAATGATTCTATTTTTTTATTTTATTTTTTTTTTTCATCTTTGCTACCAAATAGCTCCGAGAGGCTTCAGCATCTGGGTGGGTTGAAGGAGCCCAAGCCAAAGTCCACCCTCGGCTGGGCTTGCGGCGGCATGAGGAGCGGGTGCGAAGTTAGCGACACATCGGCATCGCTGCTCCAGTTGGGAGAGCTGGGTTGGAGGTGCCCATCTGGGAGCTAATGGGTCGCCTTCTCACTCCACCCATCCGCCGCTCGCCAATTGGAAGTGAAGGAGAAAGATGCTCCGGATGGATTAATATTGGAGCCGTTGCAAAACCACGAGCCATTGCCGCCTCGGCCACCTGAGCAAGTGGCATTTGGGAACAAGTGGGGTGGCTCGGGGAAGGGGGGGGGTGGAGCTGAGCAGCCAGGAGGGGTATGGAAGCTGTTTGAACAGCATCTCTGTTACAGAAGTAGTGCAGGTAAGTTGTAGTCTTAAAAGAAAAACAGCCCTAAAGTCAAGCACTACTGTTGCTGGGTGATGCATTTGGACTGGAAATGTAGAAAACCAGCTCTGCCAGCTCTTTAATTATTTAATTCACTAAAGTAAAGCAGTACTTGATGTATTTTTTTGTTTCCTTTCAGTGAGCTTTGCTGCTTAGTGATATTGCTTGCCTGTGCCGGGTGTCTCTGTGCTGTTGTGTTTAAGGATGGAGAATACCTTTTTGAATTCAATTGACATGAACCCGAGTGTTGCCTTTCAGGGTTTGAATGGAGTTTCAAGATATGCATGGGGAGAGGAGTGCAGGAGATCTTACCTGTTCTGGTTTCTCTCTTTAATTTATGCTGAAACATCCGAACAGCCTGCCCGAGAGGCTTTGCATGCTGATGTTTCACGTGGGGGAAAGTAGCATGCTGAGTGAAAACAAAATGCATGTATGGAGTCTGTCTCTAAAATGCTGGCAAACATCATCCCTGGTGCTGTAGCCATGGAAGCCATGTAGACGAACCATAAACAATGTCCTCCTGAATCATGGTCTAGCAGGGATTGTCAGTCAGCAATTATTTTGCCACTGGACCTGGAGGTTTTTATTTTTAGGTGGTTGATGGGCAGGAAAATCACATCTGCTGCTGTTTCATGGCTTCTAAATGTAGAAATTGTCTGGGGTGATTTGTGTTACCCTGCTAAGATTGGCATGATTTGAAATCCCTGTGTTCTGGGGTGGGGGGTGAGGCTGTGGAGGGCAGCTGAGCTGCCACTTGGGTGTCCTTTGGACCGTGTTCACTTTTTTAATGGCAGGGGGAGGTTCTTTCTGTGTCTTGCCTGGAACCACAAGTGGAAATGTGTTTAGTGGTCAGGTGCCTGGGTTTGCTGCTCTCCTTCAGTGTCTTCCTACGTTTCCAGTATAGATCTTGGTTTGGACTGAACTTGTGGGTTTGTGTGAAGTAGAGCTGGTCTCCTGTTCCATCCAGATGCCCTTTTTGGAGGGGGTTTGCTAGCGGGAAAGGGGGTGCAGGAGAAACTTTGCTGCTAAAGCTTGGCCCAGATGCTGCTGCCTCTTGAGCAGCTGTTTTCATTTCTGGTGGCATTAAGATAAGAGATGAAAACTTCATAGAAATGCACTTTTGATCCCAATTATAGCCCTGGTACTGGGGGGGGGTGGTGGTTCTAGAGTGTGAAACTAGCGGTGCTGGAGCTTCTCTTCCACTTAACCCCAAAGAATAGTTCTTAGTAGTTTACATCTTGTTGATGCTTCATTTTTGCAGTATTTAAGAGTTGAACCACTGCAGGGAACAGCTCCCGTCCTCGGAGTAGCCCCAAGCAAGCGAAAGGTTGATAGACAGGCTCTTAACCATTTTGGCATGTTTTACACAGCACTGCTGCGGGTAAGTGGCAGGTGGTGGCCTCTGCAAGACCTGCCTGTACAAGGAAAGCATTTCAGCAAACAAAAAAAATCTTGGGTACCTCTTTGAATTCAATCCTGACCAAGATTTGGGGCCGTTGCAGTAATTTTTTATTATTTCTTTTTGATTAAGAGTTATGAGGTTTTGTGATAAGGCCCTGCAAGTGGAAGAGCTGTCTGGAAAGCTGTCAGTAAGAGTTAATGCTTTCTAAATTATTTAAATGTTTCAGGAAAAATCTCCTGAAAAGTCTCAACTGGTCTGTTCTTGGGCCTTTGCCAGCTTGTGGGATCTCTGGAGGTATTTGCTTTCGCTCCCCTCCGCGTAGCACTTATGCAAGAAATCCTTGCAGGTCTTAAATCACTTTTCGAGAGGGTCCAACAAAATGAAACCTCCCCCTTCAACCTGGGTGGAGGCGGGGAAGCAAATAAACCCAAATTCTCTGTCCTCCAGCCAAATCCCCAAGTGCCGTTGTTCCCCTGTTTCTCAGCTTGTCCTGCTCACCTACGGAACGCTGGCCAAGAAACCTGTCAGAGGAGGAAAAGTGATCCCGTTAGTGAAACCGCTGCAAGGTTCTCAGTTTGCAGGGTGGCTTCCTCTTGCAGCTCACCTCTGGGAGGCACCCTCGGATATTAATTGCTCGGGTGGGCTAAAGTGTGATGAGTCGAGCTGGACAGCCTGGGGCTGCTGGTAAATCCAAGCCCTGTTGGCACCATCCTGTAGTGTGCATGGGTTGGGTGGTTTTTGGCAAGGTGAAGCAGGGGGAGGTCCCTGGTAGGTGTCACTGCTGCAGCCAGAGATCTTCGATGAGATGGTTTTTATTGCAATGGGTGTTCTGGAGGAAGCTGGGGAGGGGATGAAAAGGGGAATTGTTCAATGCGGTGAGGAACAGGCGTTGGGAGCAGACATGTCTGATCCCTGAGCTCGTGTGTGGGTGGGTGTTTGCCTGGGAGTGAGCAGGCAGGAGGATGCTTCCTGCTTTTTATCCTTTCAGTGTGATGCTTTCTATTTTCACAGCCAGCGACTGTGAAAATTAGTTCTGAGGTTTCGTTTACCAGAGTGATGGTGGCGTGATTTAAGACTTCCTCCAACCATTTTCTTTCATCAGAAGAATATCCAGCTCTTTGCATATAATCCCTGGCTCTCTACTTGAGTGCCTGCTGAACTGTGAAGCTATAAAGTTGTGTTTTCTGCCCAGAGCAGGACTGGCGTGTTGGGGTGGTGACACAGTGATGAGTGACACTGTTTAGATAGACCCGTGGAGCAAAGACCCGTGTCCAAGTGACTAGTGCCCCATGGGGTAGCCTAGGAAATGTCAGGTCCTCCAAAAATCAGAGAAATAGGATGCTTCCCAGGGGTCTTAATGATGCTTAGTTGTGGTAATCCAGGCCTCTTTCCCCAAAATTCCCATTTTTCAGGGTAATAAAACCCTTGTGGGAAGCAAAGAGAGGGTAACAGTCCTTTAGGGATACTTCTAGTAGAAAGCTGAGTGACAGATCTTTGTAATTCTCTGACAAGAGGAGGATGTTGAATATAACTTTTTTTCCAAGTGCTTTTTACTAAGAGAAATGTCCTTCCTGGAAGGATTGCTAAAGGACTTGGCTGTGCCTATACCTGAAGAGGGCAAAGCTTGTGTCCCTGCAGGTTTGAGTCTCTTGGCTATAGCAGGAATTTGCCACTGGATTTGGTTTCTTAAAAGCATCTTCCTTCTCTGTCTGTGGTGGCCAACACTTTATCATTTTCTGAAGGCTTACCAGGGTGAAGGGGTTTGTAGAAGATGAAAATCTTCTTGGGCCATGACTGTCTTCAAGGCTCCAAGAGGTGATTTCTTGTAGGTGTTTGCATGCAAACAATATTTTAATTAACCCATTTAGGTAAAGGTCTTCAACAAAACCCCTGCTTTATGACCAAGTGGTGCCAACACCTGCTGGTACGCTGTACTTCTGCCTGCATTAAACCTCCCTGCCATGTAGGGATGTGTCCCTCATCCATCCTTTGGTGCCTTTCACAGGGGCTGGAAGGGACTTCTGGAAGATTATCTAGTCCAACCCTACTGCCAAGGCAGGTTCACCTGGAGCAGGTTGCGCAGGAACACATCCAGGTGGGCTTGGGATGTCTCCAGAGATGGAGACTCCACCACATCTCAGGGCAGCCTGTTCCAGTGCTCCCTCACCCTCAAAGTATTTCCTCCTCATGTTTAGATGGAACTTCATATGTTTAAATTTGTGCCCGTTACCTCTTGTCCTGTCACCGGACTTCACTGAAAAGAGTCTGGTCTCATCCTCTTGGCACCCACCCTTCAAGTATTTATAAGCACTGAGAAGGTTCCCCTTCAGTCATCTTTTCTCCAGACTAAAAAGACCCAACTTGCCAGCCTTTCCTCATAAGCAAGATGTTTTATCATCTTGGTAGCCCTTTGCTGTACCTTCTCCAGCAGTTCCCTGTCCTTCTTGAACTGGGGAGCCCAGAACTGGGCACAGTACTCCAGTTGTGGCTTCACCAGAGCAGAGTAGGAAGGGGGGGAACCTCCTTCAGCCTGCTGGCCACACTCCCCTTGAGGTACTTGGGAACACCATTGTCCTACTTGGCCTCGTGGACGTGTTGCTGGCTCATGGTCCTCCTGTTGTCCCCAGCACTTCCACATCTTTTTCCACAGAGCTGCTTCCCAGCAGGTGACCCCCTCACCTGTACTGGTGCAGAGGGTTATTCCTCCCTTAGTGTAGGACCCTACACTGGACCTTGTTGAATTTCATGAAGTTTCAGCCCAACTCTCCAGCCTGTCCGGGTCTTGCTGAATGGCAGCACAGCCCTCTGGGGTGTTGGTCACTCCTTCCAGTTTTCAGAGGCTTGACAGCTTAATGAGATGGAGAAGAAGCCAAGAAGAGCAGCAAGGGGCAGCAATGCAGAAGGGGAATGTAGACAGAGAGGAGTCTGCCCTTAGTTTTTCACTGTAATGATGGGTAGCTTGCTAATGCTTTAATCTCCAAGTAGTAGTGCTCTAGAAAGAAGCATTAGGAAGATATTTAGATGTTTATGATGGACATGTGGATATAATCAAGGGGAGGGGAAACGTAGATAGATGGTCCTTTGGTGCCTGGTAGCTTGTCCTGGGGTTTTGCTAAGTCCTTCTCCTCGGCTACACCATTGAGATGAATAAAGGGTAAGCTGAGGAGGTATAGATAGGGTGCTGGTGTGTCTTCTAAAAGAGGTTATTCCCCTCAGCCTCTGCTCAGGATGGAACGTGGATGGATGTGCTTGTTCTTCCTCAGAGCAGGTGTGGTGCTTGAAGAGGGTGTGAGGCTGTAAAGCTGAGGTGAGAGAGTCCTTTAGTTGATCTCCACCCTTACCCCTTCAAGATAAACCATAGAATGGTTTGGGTTGGAAGGGACTTAATGATCATTTAGTTCCAAACCCCTGCCGTGGGCAGGGACACTTCCCACTAGACCAGGAAATCTCTGGGCCATAGCAATGCTGCTATTTCACACTTAATGACTTACAGAAGGTCTTTTTAACCCCCTTGGGTTCTTTCCATTCTATTTTCCTTTGCCTTTATGGAAGCAAAGTGGTGCTTTCTGGAGAAAGGTCTACGTTTGGCCTTGCCAGAGGCAGCAGTGCTCATATGCTGCTTTTACCAGGCATTTTCCTGCCCAAGAATTAACAAGCGTGTCTTACTCATCTTACACTTCCTTGACTTGTGGTGATTGGTTTTGAAACCCTGACTTATGTGGTTTGTTGTTTTGTTACATGTCCCTAGGTGTGGAGAAAAACAAGTAAAATCTCAAGCTCTTGTCCTGGATGCCAGTTGTTATTACCCAGAATGGTGGCACAGGGGCACTCTTCTCATCTTTGAGTGTACCAGTATGAGCTGTGCTTTCACCAGTGTTTTCCAGTTGAAGTATCCAAGGCTGGAGGAAGGGATCAGCTGCTTAAGGGGTAGATAGAAATGAGAATTGACAACTTCAGGCAAAATAGCTGTTTGCATGCTGCTGTCCATTCATTCCTGCTGATTTGGATGGCTTTAAATCATTTGCAGCAAATGTCTCCACGTGGAGAACACGCTGCTTGGTTCTTCCCTGAAAATTGCCAGAATCTCATCTTTGAAGGGCACGAGTGATGCTCTGCAGGAGAATCCTGCAATATTGATATATTTGGAGCCAATCAGCTCGTCAGTGTGATGAGACTTGCTGCCTGGCGAGCAGTTTGCCTATTCTTCTGCAGTGATGTAGTTGTGTTATGAAAAGAGTTTGAGGCTTCCTCGTCCTCCTGCTGTTGAGCTCTTGTTGCATACAGATTTTTTTTTGAGTTTGTTTCTTTTTTTTCCTTAACTCTCAATTACTGGCTTTTTTTCAGTCAGTGCTCCACATAATTTAAAAGAGGGGAAAAAAAGTCTTCTCCTGCAGGTTTCCCATGGGATATTATTTCTTGTGTGTGGTTTTTCTCTTAATTCTGTCTGATTTTTCTGCTGACTTGGAATGGAGGAGGGGAGCAGCATTGTTTGGTTATTAGGTATCTGAAGCATGTAATTTGTGGCTCTCCTTTTTTTTTGTTTGGTTTTGTGCCTCAGATTGCATGAACCTGGATGCAGCTCCCTGGTCACTTGTGCAGCTGAGGACTCTTTTGTCCTGTGATGTTAACTCATGGTGGGATGGAGAGAACAAAGAGTAAGACGTGAGCTCAGAGTTTAGTACTGGAACACCAGGTCTGCTGGAGCCTTGAATAGGGGCTGCTTTGTCATCTTCCCCCAGATCTAAGCCCTGGATGAGACAATACATTTGTTCAACTTGGACTCAGCCCTGGATCTGTTTTGAGGTGGTGGAACCAACTGAAATATTTCCTGTTGATCAGGGAAGCTGGTGCCCAACTATTTAATGGTACTCATGGGCACTTCTAACATTGACCGACAAACTCCTGGAAATCAGCTTGAAGTGATCAAAACCTTGCTTCAAAGCTAAAGCCCTACATGTCTTCTGGAAGTAGATTTCTTTCCAGATAACTGAGAAGTTCAGTCTGTCATGCTGAGAATTGGTAATTCCTCCTGGGAGGAAGTTGGGAAAGTTTAAAAGCTTTTTCAGCTGAGCTTCTTGCTCAGAGGCTTAAGCTTTTTGCTTTATCAAGGCAAGACGTGGCATGTGCTGATGTTTCAGAAATATCCTTGGAGCTCCAGCAAAACAGTGTTTGAAGAAGGTGGTGGAAACTGGGATATTGGAGCACACCTTGACTAAAAGATGCTGAAGGCATCAGTACTGATCAGAAAACATAACTAAATGCTCCAGATGTACAGGCTGCCTCTGTTGAGAGGCAACCCAAGAGCAGCCATTATTAAAGGGCCTGTAAATCATAGAAATAAAATGGTTTGGTTTGGAAGGGACCCTAAAGATCATGTCACTCCAATCCCCTTGCCAATGGCAGGGACACCTCCCACTAAACCAGGTTGCTCAAATTGAACACTTCCACAAATGGAGCACCCACAACTTCCCTGGGCAGCCTGTTCCAGTGTCTCCTCATCCTCCTAGTGAAGAACTCCTTCCTAATTTCTAATCTAAATCAGGAAGAAGTTTCTAATTTCTAATCTAAAAAGAAAAAAATCTGACTTAGATTAGAAATTAGAAGCTAGGAAGACGCTCTTCACTAGGAGGGTGGTGAGACACTGGAACAAGTTGCCCAGGGAAGTTGTAGATGAAGAATGAAAAAATGGGAAAAGTACCTTTCCAGTCACTTTTTCAAAGTGGTGTTGTCTCAAACTCCCATTAAATATGAAGACACTAGAACTTGGAGAGTTTTACTGGAGGGAAGTCAAAAGCTGAAGTCTGTAGTACCATGTGTAGAAAGCTTGTTAAAAGAGCTGGTTTGCTTCAATATAAGGCTTGTGCTGCAGAGAGATGTTTACTTGCAAGATGCCAGCACCAGAACATTGTAATTGAGTTACCCAAGTATCCAGAGAATGTGTTTTTATTTGTAATCCGCTAATATTGGAAGGCTCAAGTGACCTTATTACTAACCTTAAAAGAAGAGCGTTTAAATGGGTTATTAGATTTGAGACACGTTTCCCACAGGAATTTAATAATGGAGGATGGGTTTTGTCTGGTTTTGTTGTTAAATGTAAATGTAAAAATGGGAAGAATGTAAAAAATCAGGAAGTATACTCGTTTGTTGTCTGCTTCATCCCCCCCATCTGATTCTTCCTAATACTAAACCCAAGCACCTTAAACGACAGCAAACTTGACTGTCCTACCAGCTAGGAGGTAAAGTTCATGTACCACCTCCCCTTGGAGGAGTCACTGCAGTTGCTTCAGGTCCAAGGGCTTGCTTCTGAAGTCTTAGGCAGTATCCTCAAGCCTAGAGAAACAGGCTGTTGTTTTCCACTTTGCAGCACTTCAGTGTCGAGCTCTTCTCTTTTTACCTTTGAATTCAGTTCTCATAAAGGAATGAGAAAATAGTCAGCAGCTTTCCTTTGAAAAAACAGCTAAGTGGTGACACTTCTAATGCCAGTCCAATTTAGTGTCATCTAATAGACATCCCTGCAGGGAATAAGGTGGGGATGGCAATAGAAACTTATTTGCTGGAGTAAATTAACTCTAAAAAATGAAAAGCACTGCTAAATTGTCAGAAGAGCTGCACCATGTGCTTTTTTTTTTGCTAGACAATGGAAGATGACATCTTGTTCTGCTTTTGGACAGGGAGACAAAGTAGTTGTGGTTGTCCTTGTAGGTGTTGGATGAGAGAGCCTGGAGAGGGAGGAGATAGACTTCTGGTGAGAGATAGCAAAGGAGTGTGAATTGCTGTGTTGTCTGTCTGAGCTCCTTGGGGTGATGCTTTCCTGCTTTGTCTCTAAAGCTTGACCTTAGGTTGTGCTGAAATTGCTTTGCCTGGACTTTTTAAGTCTGAAAGAAAATCTGGAGGAAACAAATTAGCAGCATGGGTTTAGTGGATCGATGGGAAGTGGTGTGCTGGTGTGGAGAGGGGGGAAAGCCTGCCCTGTGGTGACAAATTGCTCCTCAGATTTATAGGTCTCTTCCACCAGCCTGCAAAGGCTGCTGCAGGGGCTCATGGAAACACTTCTGCAACTTCAGGCAAAACCTGGAGCACTGTAAGGTTGATTTCTAACATATTTAGAGGTTTCTCGAGCTAAACACGTGCGTGGATTGCTGCAGTGTTTTATGCTTGCCCCTTTGGCTGCGCTCTCTTAATTTCAAGCATGAAGGTGAGATGGGGAGAGGAGCTGCAGGTTGGTGTGCGTGTGTCAGGTGGTGGGTAGAGCAAAGAGGACTCTGCCTTGCTGTCAGATCTGCACAGCTCCAACCCATTGCTTTCCTCTGCAGCAAAATGTGATTTGATTATGGAGCTGAGACCTTGGATATGAAAACCCCATAAGCCTTGCAAAGAGAGAAGCACGTGGAGCCTGCTGAGAGGTTTGCCTTGGTGACTGCTGCTGAGCATGTGCTTAAGCTCAGTCTAGCTGGCCTTGTCCTTAGCTGGTATCCCATCAACGTAAACTATGCTGGCTGGTGCTAAACTGGCTGAGGAGTTACGGGGAGAAGGGGGTAATGTAGGAGAGGGAAAGATTAATTGCTCTCCTCCCCCAGATCGATCTCCTTTGCTCAGTTAGTCGGGTAGATGCCACTTTCTGTAGATTCTAAGAGATGCTGATGATGTAGCCCCCAGTTTATCCTTCCTACCTCCACTTCTGCTCATGCATTGACCTTTCAGCTAGTCCCATAGCTCCGTGCATGTGCCTGGACTTGTGTAAACACCCCGTCACCTTTTACCTCCTGGGCACGTTAGGCACCGTTCCTGATGTTAATGTGCGTAGCCCCTTCCGTGGGGGTTGTGACAACTCTTCAAAAGGCTCCAACAAGACTCTTTTGAAGTCTGAATCCCAGTGGTGCCATGGGACAGCATTACGTAGAGGAGAAGACAAATTACCAGGGCTGGACTTCAGCCAGGACATAGTAGGGTGAACGCCTGGTGCTTTTTTTCTTCCCCAAACGTGCCATTGCATCTTTAATTACAAGGTTAAGACCTCTGTTTTATGACTCATCTGCAAAAACAGCACCTCCAACATAATTGCCTGAGCATGTTGCCTAGGGGACTATCGCTCATTAGTGACTCAGAGGGACGAGTGCCACCTAATGAAATGGTCCTGCCTGCTGTAATACCCCAGCCTTGCCCTTTTCATGCTGAGTCGAAGCAGCGACCAAACCAGAGTCAATGTCCTTTCTAAGGAAGAAACCAACCAACTCTGAATTTCTGCTCGCTGGGTGTTACCAACCCGTAGAAATCATAGAATCATGGAATGGTTTGGGTTGGAAAGGACCTTAAAGATCATCAAACAGGTGTGTTCATTTTAAGAAAAAGCAAACAGTGTCGCGTTTTGCCTAGTGAAGGATGAACATTGTTGCTTCAGGCTCCTTCAGAAGCCATAATTGAAAAGAGAAATTGATAGACTGTCCTGGTGGGAATGTCAGGTCCTTGGGTAATCTTGGGTAATAAGTTTTGTTTGTTTCTCTGAAATGCGTAAATGCGATCATTACACAATAAGAGCCTCTTTAGAAAACTTTCCTTTGATCATTAGCATGCTAATCAGTCTGGATGGATCTTCTCCTTCCCTTCCAGGTGGAGGGAAACAATTGACTCGTGTAATGGATGCCCCTTGGCCACCCTCCGTTTGTTCCTTCAACCCATTGTTCTGGGCTGAACTTGGAACATTGTGTTTCTCTTTTGGACCAGACACTTGAATTGCCCTTGGGTTTGTGTGGTTTTATTGGTGGTTTTTGGTTATTTTTGTTGGTTGGTTGGGTGGGTTTTTTTTTTAATGGTCATCAGGATGTCCCTTCAGGAACCTGGGCAGCCGATTGCTGTCTGCACTGAAAGGTCTGAGCCTCTCTGGGTGTGACAAGCATTAGGGCTGGAAGGTGCTGCTGTCAGTGGTGTGACCTCTGTCCGTCTGGCGGATACAGGATGAATTATGATGCTTGAAGATGTGGCACACTGTAAAAGGGGAAAAAGAAAATAGTTGTGGGGTAGAGAAAGGGTCTTCGGGAAGCAGTCTCATACCTCAAACGAAAAGCAGGAAGCCTAATCTGTAGAACAATAACGCAGGCAAAACCTCTTTCCTTGTTGGCCCTCATTCATCCCAGGCTTGCGTAGGTAATGTTTGATTAGCCTAATGAAGTGGGGAAAGACAGAGTGGATCTATTCCTCTTTCTGATTGCATTTTGGCTGGGAAGAGGCACCTAGAGGCAGCTTTTTAAGGGGCTGCCTGGGTGACTCTTGCTCAAGGTTTGCAATGAAGAGCTCTTAACTCACATAAAATGGGGCACACACCTGTATGGAAAAGCTGGTGCTTCCAGCCCACGCAGTCTGTCAAATACTGCTCCTATTAAAACCAGCCAGGCTGGCTTTGGGTACCAGACTAGGATCACACCTGAAAGCAGGTGCCCCTGTGCTGTTTGAACATCTCTTTTTTTTCATGGTGAATACCCAGTCTGGCAGCGTGTACTTGCTGAACTGACTCGCTCACAAATAACTTATGTTCCACAATCAGTCATGAGGATTCAGTCCTGGTGCTCCTGTGTTTGTGGGTTTGCTTGTGGTCAGTGTCACTTCCCATTTGTGGCTTCCTCAGGAGACCCTGTTGGCACAGATGATATTTGCTGTGGGACCCCAGCTCAGGAAGCGGGCCAAGGAAGGCTACAGCATTCTGCTGCTTATCTTCAAGTGCCAAGCACGGTTTTGGGATATCCTAACGATTAAGAGCAGCAGAATAGGATGTGAATTCCAGTTCTCATCTAAATTGAGCTGTTTTCTTCTAAAAGAAACTGGTACTTTTTATCTGAGCATAAGAAACAACCTCTACTTCATTATGACTTGTACTTTCTTACATATAAAAGCCTCCTGGATGCTCAGCTTGTATTATTTTTGGATGCACTTGTTCAGGTTTGATAGGTCACTGAGATGATCAGGCTTGTCCTGATCTTTAGTCTCGCTGTTTTGTGGTCGCAGCTCAGGATGTCTGAGGCTGCTTAACGTGTTTCAAGCAGCAACTGTGACTATACAGGATATTCTGGTAAATGCTGAAGTCGATAAACGAAAGGTTGAAGTTGCCACGTTCAGGAAAACCTGATGCCTGCACTATTTAGGGGATGGGTCTCTGTTATCGAAGCTTGCAGTAAGGCGAAGGCAGTAAACAACTTGATTCTTACATGGCCTTTTTTTTTTTTTCCCCTTGTTCTTTTTTAGAGTCTCCACCAGCAGCGATGTCAAGAAATGGATACTTCTTTGAAGAGAGTGGCAAGTATTCTTTGACTTCTTTCTGCATAGTGTTGCCTTATTGGAGGGAAAGCTGTGCTACAGGGGTAGCTGAGAACTTGAAATAGGTGACACAAACCCCATTTAGCTTAGGGAGCAAGACAGTGTTGCGTGGCAGTTGTGTAATCTTGCACTGGAAGCAGACTCTGGTTATTTTTTTTAAATCCTGTAGATGTTCTAGATATTCAAAGCAGTAAATAATCATCTTGACATTGTCAGCAGTGACTATTCTGGGTGGCTCCTTGTTTTTCAAGTTCTTTCGTGATGTTTTCCTGTAATCCAGGCTGGCAGGTATATTTGCTTGTCTTTTTCTGGAGTGGAGATGGTGTGTAGGTGTCAGGTCCCTTTGGAGACATCCTGCTGAGAGCATCAGGCAAATGTTGGATGGCTCTGGAAAAATGCATCTTTTTAGTCCAAAGGGCTCTCTGAAGATAATTTTTTTTATTTTATTTTTTTAATCAAGATTAGGTTGTGGTGTTGGGAAGCTTGTACCATCTACCTCGACAAAGGTGGCGAAGCAATGAGATACTGCACTGATAAAAGGCCAAAGTATCCTACAACCAAAGTTGAAGTGCAGAGAAGCCCCAGCTTCTCTACTGGTTTTGGGGAACTGGCATGTGGGAGGGGTTGGTAGGGAGAGGGTATCCTGAGAATTCAACCCAAGAGCAGCTTTTTTAGGATGCAGTCTCTAAGGATCTGGGCCTTCTTGCCCCTGAGAAGGTGCAGTGCTTGGAGTATTCAGGACTTCTAAGTGCTGAGAGCAGAAGACAAAAATGCTCCAGTTATTTAAGCCTGTAGATGCTCGTAGCTCTCACAAGGCTCATCTTTCTTAGCCCAGGGGGCCAAGTTAACATCTGGGAAGGGGATGCTAAATGTCTGCCAGCTGTCAGCTGCAGTAGCCCCAGCACTTCCTTTGGCACTGGCTCGCTTGCCTTCCCTGAAAGCGTTATATGGGGCCAGTTTCTAGGAGTGAAAGAAGGAAAATGGGAGCAAATGCTCTCACTTCTAGCAAGAGGTCTTTTCTGAAGGCTGGGTTGAGTTGCAGAAGGGTAGAAGTTAATGCCTGACCTGTGGCCCTGCTCCTACCTTCCCTGGCTTGCATGTGGCCCCTTGAGATGTGTTTCCGTGCTTTCTTGAGCACTGGGAATGTAAAAGGGTGATGGAGGTTGGGACTAAGTCTCCAGAGAGTGGTGTAGGGGCTTGAGGAGAAGTGCTGCTGTAGGATTTGGAGGAAGGGAAAAGGCAGGTGTCTTTGGTTCCCAAAGACATCCCATCTACTTTCATCCCATCTACTTACATGCCTGACACAGGGAACACAAGGGCAGCTGTCAGTCCTAGTATCTTACGTGGAAAGGGTTGACACCCCCCTTCCAGGACTCAATGTCTTGTCTTCCTCAAACTGTCCAAACAACAACAACAAAAAAGCAAGTATCTGGATGTTTTTAGAACACAGATTTGTAGCTGTGGCATTCGCAGTGCAAAGCTCTCCCATGAGATAGGCAGCTTGGTGCCATGGCAGTGGGCTTTTATTTCTGCCCTATTTGTCTCACGACTTTGCTTCCTCCTTTGTCTTAAGGAGAAGACACCTTAGAGCTGCCATGAAGGACTTGGTGAAACTGTGTGTGCTGCTTTCCTGTAATGCTTCTGTGTGGCTTGAGGGAAGGAGGGAAGGTTGCTCCCAAGTTTCTTGTCAGCCTGCATGCACCGTTGAATGCTGTATTAATTGTGATTGAAAATACAGTGGGTTTCTTGGCTATTTTACACTCAAATCTACTGTTGTTTTTGTACCTCATTACAAGCTGACCTTTTTTCCAAGTTCAGTTGCTGCTGAGTGATGAGTCACCTTCTGCTGCCTGATTTAACAGAGGGATTGTGTGTTTCTGCACAGAATACACGGGCAGAACATCTCGGGGTGTTGCCAGTGTGAATATTCCCATCCTTCTGTGAGCAGGTGCTTTGGCTCTCTCTGTTCAGAAGCCTCATGCACTCAGATTCTTGAAGGCTTACCCAAAAACTTAATTGGGGTTAGAGGAAAGAGCAGAGACAGAAGTTACCTTTTCCCATAGTTTCAAAACTTCTGGTTTTGTAATGGACCTATGTAAGCATTTAAGCTGTTTCTTGCCACCAGATCTGCCAGGTCATTACGAAGACCAAGAGATGCTCTTGCCTCACCTTTAAAATAAAAATCTCAATCCCTGAAGCTGTTTGGGGGAGGGCAAAGAAAAAAAAAAAAAGCCTCTTCCTTTAATTGCCTTTGCACTTGCATATTTTTCTCCCCCCTTTTTTGCGGTAGCAAAACATATTTTGATACTGTCGGTCTTTGCGCCGTCAAGCTTTTTCCTTATCTCCTCTTGAGATCTTGCATATACATATGGTTTTCTGTATCCTTAGTAATTAGGATGTTTTTGTTTCTGACCGTATCTGAGGCTCTTGTTTCAGAGACTTGTGTCTGTCTTTGCCAGCTGACTTTTTCTCTTCCCCTCCTTGTGTTCTCAATAGCAGCTGCAGCAAACTTCAAACCTGAGGCTTGGGTTTCAGTTGAAAATGTTGTTGGGAGGGTGATCCTGGCTGCAGCTCCAAAGCAGTGCTTAGTAAGAATCTCCTGGATATTTACTGTTCATAAGAAAAGCTTACTGAAGTAGTTAATGCTTTGGAGCTCTGTTAATTACTGAGGAGCCATGGAAAGGCCAGGATGGATTTTTCTAGTGAATGGGCACTAATATGTTATTGCTATGAAGATGCTGGAGGGACTGGAACATCTCTGGTGAGGAAAGGCTGAGAGCCCTGGGGCTGTTTAGCCTGGAGAAGAGCAGCCTGAGAGG
>JANHFX010012345.1:0-36934 GCA_027560015.1 Chloroceryle amazona
GCGGGCGCTGCCGGGCAGGTGTAGGGGGGGTGCCCTTTCCCCTCCTCCCCGGGCTTCGTACGTTATTTGTGTGCAGCCTCCTTCGCCTCCCATCCTTATTTCCCCTTCATCCTTTCCCTCCAGCGTCTAAAATGCCCTTTATTTTTGCCCCAGGTGGCTTCTAGTGAGGCAAAGGCTTACACAACGGGGCGAGGGGGGGCTGCGCCTCGGGAGGGGCCGGGCTGCCTGAAGGACCATTGTGCGTGTGGCGTGGCCGTGTGTGGTCGTGTGCGTGCCTCTGCCGCGCCTCCATCCATCCTCCCCCACCAGCGATAAACCCGGAATCTCCCCTTCCCCTCCCGTGTTTTCCGCCTCTGCAGAGCAGGCAGCAGCGGGCACGCCAGTCGAAGATGTCGGGTCAGACGCTGACAGATCGCATCGCAGCTGCTCAGTACAGCGTTACGGGATCAGCCGTAGCCAGAGCCGTCTGCAAAGCCACCACGCATGAAGTGATGGGGCCCAAGAAAAAGCACCTGGACTGTGAGCATCCCTTTTTGTTTCCCCAGTGGAGACCCAGGGCTGAGGAGGCTGTTCAGGCGGCCCTTTAATGTGCCTTGGAGCCGTCTGGCTGTTGCGCTTGCTGTAATCCAGCTTGCAGACCATAAGGGTTATGAGGAATCTCCAGGAGAGGATGAGTTATTATTGCATTTGTTCTGTTATTGCATAATGCAGCTCTTTCGGCCATTTTCTAATTTTTATTTTTTTTTTCCCCCTTCATGACCTCTTGCCTTTTATCCAGGAAGGCAGTGCAAAGTGTACCTTGTGGAGCAGGGGCTTGGAAAGAGAGGAGGGAATTGGACATAGGGTGGAATGGACACATGCTTGTCACTGCCTACTTCAGTCAGGATTAAGCTAGGCAGGGACATAAATGCTACACCAGGAGCTGGCCAAGCACCAGTAGGAGTGTGGCTGTCAGTACAGCAGACTTTGGAAGTACTTTAGATGGTGGTGTGCTTAAATGGCAAGGCACTTGGATAATGCTGTGCTGTAGGTTAGGACAGCCTTTGGGAGAGTTTAAGGGCTGTTGCCGAGGTCTCAGATCCGACAGCAACTTCATGAGCTGTCCAACAGTTTGCATCATGCTGTATTGAAGATGGCTGGTAGCTTTGTCTCATAGACTTATGATCTATTCTGGACTGGCATTAGCTGGTTAATCCATGAAACAAGGCGGAAGTCAAAATGTTTCTTAAAAAACAATGTGCTAGCAATGTTTTGACTTTACAATTTTTTTTCTTTTTCAACCCACTCAAGTGTCAGTCCCTGCTTGGAGACACCAAGGACTAGAATGGTGAAAGAATGTAATTGTGTGATGTTAATTGGCCTTGTTTACCAGTAGAAACTTTGTCCACCATTGAACTTGGTTGGGTTTTTTTTTTGTTTTGGTTTTTTTTGGACATGGTAAAAGATACTTTCAAGTAAAAATCAGCAGGTTTTACACTAAGCAGTCTCTTGGCTGCTGTTACTAAGTAATGCTGGTGCAGGTGCATGTAAGTACAATTCTGACCATGCTATATTTCTTAAAAGGAGGTAGTATTACTTCTTGAAAATGATTCCAGGTTTCAGTTCCAATGACTTCATAACTAGCCCTAAAAGTGGCAAAGAGCATGCCTGTCTTCCGCTGTACATAGACAAGAGTATTTAGATATATCTAAGAGGTGCTGACATAAGCAGCATTAATTGAAGACTGATGTGAGTCTAAACCATTGTTTAAATACATCTGTGGTCTTGATACCGTGTATTCTCTCTTGCTTTCTTGTGTATCTGTTATTAAAAGCTTTACCTAAAAAAAAAAAAAGCATAGCTCATATATTAAAAGCATACTATATCTGTGTATTTATATACATACACACACATATATGTATGTGTATATATACACACATATTTATTTTTATATGTATATATATTTATATACGCATATTTATATGTATATATGTGTGTATAGGTTTATAAAAATAAAAATACTATCTGGAATAGGCAGGATTAAAGTGAGGTAGAAATAATTTACCAGTGCTATACTAAGGTCTGGCAAGGAACTATGTTTGAAGATTGGTGCTAATATTACTACTTCAGAAAATGAGCACTGGGGAAGACTGAAGCCAGCAGCATTCCATGCAACTTCCTACTCATGTGCATGTTTGACACACGAGAGGACGAGTAATGAGAATTTCCTGGAAATATATACCTGTTCATTTTTCCTTTAATTTTCCAGGCTGTATATAACAGTTCAGAGTTT
Source organism: Chloroceryle amazona (assembly GCA_027560015.1). NCBI lineage: Eukaryota > Metazoa > Chordata > Aves > Coraciiformes > Cerylidae > Chloroceryle > Chloroceryle amazona. Next base: position 2,273 of record JANHFX010012345.1, read on the forward strand.
AACTACCTGGTAGCATTACAGACAGAATCTTGTCAGTGGGAGATATGTACATTCAAAATTGTGGACTATAAATTAAAATCAAGTTCATGTTTTAGAAGAAAAAGTATTCACAGGCTCTTAAACCCGAGGCATCTTCTTATAACTATGAGCTGATAGTTTGCTGAACTCTGACATATCTTGTGAACAAGTGTTAAAATGGGCTTAATATATTGTAATGAGAGAGTAAATTACAAGTTCATCCTCTGAAAGAGCAGTTCCCCCCTGCAAAATTGCCAATGCCTTAAACTAAATTTTGAGTCTAGGTACGAAGGATTTAGTTGATCAAGACTTCAGGTACAATGGCTGAAGTTATGATTTATGAAGAGCTGTAATTCTAGTACTGGTGTGGGGATTCTGTGTCCTTAAAGAACTCCATAATTTTATTTAGTGTCTTAGGTGTCATATCACACGGCCTATCTTCCGCTGCCTTGCTTAGCAACTGGGCTTCCTAAATTAAATGGAGAGATCAACTATTTAACATGAGTTAAGTAGTCCTGTGAGGATGGGATACAATAATGCCTTTATTTCCTAAGTTTTTTACAGAAGATATTGGTTCTAGAGGGTTATAAAAAGATGATGGGTGAGAAAGTGTGGGCTGTTTGTTGGTGGTTTGTTTGTTTGTTTGTTTGTTTTAGAATTTTTTAGTGAGTACTACTTAGAGGGAATTTGCTCTGAGGAATAAAAAAGCATAATTTGCAAGATGAGTGGATGTGTGTAAGGAAGGGAGGAGAGAACAGAATGAATGTCTTCTGTGAACAAAAGCTGGGCTGCTAAGTGTTTACCTTTGTATGATTTTCTGTACTTGCATAGTTTTCAAATACAGGCTTTAATTTGGATGCTGCATACTGGCTGTCCTTTGGTGTGAACTCTGGGTGCTGCACAGGTTTGTCATGTAAAGTACTAAAGTATAATTAGATTGCTCTGGTACTGAATGAAATTTACCATTTTCTTGGATTCCAGCTCTCCTCCTTGTGAATTTCCAGAAACTTCTGGAAGTAGTGCCAGATGGCATTAAATGCATTTCTTTGGTCCCTGTGGGAAGAAAAGGAATTTAAATCTAGGATGCTCTAATGGTTTGGGGCAAGCCGTTGCAGTTGGCATGTTATAGCTCTGACCTTTTTGGACTTAACAGACTGTTGTCATCTTAAAAGTTGTTTTAAAGTCACTAAAATTATATGGCTTCATCTCCCTTGGCTAACCATTTTGATTTAAATAACTTATGATTAGATACAGCAAACAGGGAAAGCATTTCCATGAAGTGGAGATTTGCAACTTGTTTTTGCTGCAGTGAGAAGAGCCATTGCAGAGCGGGTAAATGAGATATATGGGCTACAGTAGGGACATATAAACTGTGGTAATTCAATTGGAGAGAAATCCTAGTGCACAGCACAGATGTTTAATTCTCTGATGTGTTAAGGCTTCACTGAGGGTTTAGTTCTGTTGGGGCAAGTGAAAGGCAGCTTCCAGTCTTGAATGAGGGTGACTGATGGTGTCGACAGGGAGGAGCTTTCACAGAAGAAAATAACTGGATTTTCAAATGTTTAAACACATGATAGAGGAGGGAAAAATAGGTAGATCTGAACTCAGCTCCATTTATAAAGGATCTTGCTCAGAAACAGACCATCAAGCTTTCATTTAGGGAAGTGATTTGGAAACCAGTGAGGTTTTTGCATCTGCAGTTGGCTGTAACAAGTTCCTGTTTCCAAAAGTGATGAAAATGGCTGGGATTTTCCTTGATTTGAGTGAATTGTTTTGCAGCAGGAGGAAGTTCTGGAGTGTGTATTCTAAAAAGACCATGTGGTGCTTCTTTACTTCTTCAAAATAATTTTCATAAGTTAGAGGCCCTTCTGGAGGCCTGAACAGGAGCTGGGAGATTTTAATGAAATGTGAAAACAAGTCAGGACTCTTGTTTACTATGGCTGTGGAGATGACCTGTGTATCTGTAGTAACATCTTTTCATCTCAAGTGTATGTTTGCATATTTGTATGTGACTGGCAAACGAAGACTCTAAAAGGGAATTTATAGCTTAATTCATGCTGGTTACTGGACAACAGGGCTGGTGTCTGTATTTTGCTTATACAGACTCTTTTGTTCCGCTGTTTTGCCTTTCTTCTGCAAACTGTGGGGATGACCTAACAAGTTTGAATCACTGTAGTCTCTAGTGTTGAAACAGAACTAGCTATTGGCCAAAAGCAATGGGTTAAACTTTTGTCTTAGGCTCAGTGAAGATAAAATTGCTAGATCCTACAGGTTAGTCTTAAAAACCCCTGTCTCATTCCTGAGATATGACAGACATATTCTCTCTGTTTTTTGGGGAGAGGTGGGGATTGGTGGATCTGTTTTGAGTCAATAGACTTCAGTGACTATTAAGGTTAACTTGGATGCATATTTCAGAAGTTGCTTACTGTTGAAGTGATCTGGGGAGTGTTCCAAGTCTGTTGGCACTCGGGGCTCTTCCCTGGCGGGAGTAGCGCAGACGTAGGAGTACTGCATTGCTCTGCAGTCCAGGTGACACTTGGTCTTTACAGCCGTGGAAGTACCTTAAAGAAAAATGCCAAGAATAGAGTTCCTGTACAAACTGGGTTTAATCCTTCACATTTACTGATGAAACTGCTTTTGTAGATCTCACTGTATCTGGTATTGCAGTAATTTGTCACAGTTTCCATGTGCAAGATAATTGACTTTGTTTAAAAGTTAGCATTGAAGATCAGCTGTAATAAGGTCTTGGTTTTTGTCATCGGAGCTGGGGTATATTCTAAATTGTCATCTTCTCTTTGTCACCCCGGCCCCATGCTGGTTTGATGGTATGTGTAGTATAGAGAGAAGGCTGCCCTTAATTAAAGTAAGACTTGGCTAGCTAATAGGTTTTCATAATATGTTTGAAGCTGGGTAGAAGTTTGAGGTTGATACACAGGCTGGATCACTTGACCTTTATGCATCTGAACTGTTCTGTGTTTAAGTCTTCTTGTGGTGCAGTGTCTAAGAAAAGGGAGGATGAGGAAACAGAAAGGTGTGTAGACTGTAATATTAAACTTTGATCCAAGCAGTGTAACTTGATAAAGCTAGATTGACTAGTCCTACCCTTCCTTCCCTTGGCTTTTCCTCAGCTGGAGGCATGTATTCTTACATCTGTTTTCAGTGGTTATCAGGATCCTTCTGTTAAACATGCTTTGTCAATGTCATGAGTGACAAATTCTAGGAACAGTCAGGTCTTTCTGCTATACTGACTTCCATTAGTAGACCTTGATAATGGAGTAGCTATATCTTTCTTTGAGGCCTCTTGTTCATAAGATGGTTAGTATGATGGTGACCGGTCCATAGTTTTAATCACTTGTGTTTAGTAGTTGAATATGTTTCACAACAGTCTCATAGTGTTATTCCCTTAGATCCTGGGCAGCAGCAACTGAACATCTTTTAAGCAGCAACAAAATCTGCAGTTTGATTTCCTGTGGCTTTGATTTGATCTGTGCTTCCGATTTCCTAACCTGGCTCTTAAACCCTCCACCTTCAATATGTGCCATACCTAGGCCTGTCCCACTAGTGGGGAATTCTGTGAATTTCCAAGAAAGTGCTCCAATTGGGCCATGCTTCTCTGTTGCTGCCCCATGATGGATCCTCTGAAGCGCTTAAAAGTAGATGACAGTCAGTGTAACTCAGAAGGGCATAGAGCATTTTGAGTGCTGTTCTTCTTCCCTTCTTCTTGCTGCATGAGAAATTAGTAGCTAAAGAGGAGAATTTGCTGCCCTATTAGTCCCCACTTCTAAAGAAATGGTAACTTAGCAGAGCCATACCTGCTTCTAGCATTTTTTTGCCTGCATTCAAGGTACAAGAGTATCTTGTATCTTGTATGCAAGTCAAGAGACTACTTTGCTTTTCCTACCTGACTGACTTTTCAGCCAGTACTGGATGTCTGTGGCAAGGTGTTGGCTGCAGGGTTGCCCTCTGAGGAGAGATCAGGGCATGCTCTGTGCCAGATGAAGCCAGCTCCACCATATACCCACCACAGGACAGCTGAACCCATACACCAACCTTGTGACACCTCCAGGAAAGCATACTTCAGAAAGGGCAGAAAACATTGGACAAGCAAAGGAGGAGGAAGGAAAAAGTGAGAAACAGCAGAGGAACACCAAGGAGCAGAAATCCCCTGGAGCCTGTGGAAGAGGTTACAGCTGCAGCATCTCCCCCTGCTACCAAAATCTTGCCACATGCGCCCAGTACACCTCCTGCCCCGAAGGAAAGGAAGGGAGAGACCTTCCTCAGTCAGCTGGGGGTTTATGATACTGCTGAAGGAGATGGCTCCAGTGTTTCTGAGGGTGGGGAAAAATTGAGGGTGAGGGGGATGACATTATACTGCTTCCCTTAGTGTTACTGTAGTCTAAAAATGAGTCAGTGGTACCAAACAGTATCATTAAGTTAACATGCCCTGTTCATTTTTAGAGCTTCTTTTCAAGGCACAGATCAGGATGTGGGCAAGGGTAGAAAAGAACAAGTTCTGGTGTGTGCCTAGGGGAAGTACAATAATCTCACCAGTGAGTGTCTGATGACCTGAATCTCCAAACTTCAGCACGTAGCATTCACATGAGGAAAAATACTCTGCCTGGCTTGGAGAGAGGATTTTCACATACCATAATACTAAAAAGCAAGTAATAAAGCAAGCTGTGAAATCAGGGTCTGGATCTCAGCACAGGATGTTCAGTGTGCTGAAACAATGGGCCATCTAGCATGGGGACAACCCTGAACTCAAACTAAATACTATGATAGAAGAAACCTTTCTAGTAGCTTTGCAGGCAGTGATTTGTAGCACAGGGTTTGCAGAGGTACTTTTGTTCCCCTGAGTCAGCAGTACCAGCAAGATTGCAGTGTAAAGCTTCACTGGTAAGTTGACATTAGAGTATCTCACCCCACCAGACTCTGCATGGCTGCTTGATTTTTCTACTGGACAAAATTTTGCTTGGATGAGAGCTTGATGGCTTAACTAAAACCTGAATAAAACAGATGTTGGCAATTGCTAGAAGGCAATCGGAATATTTGGCAGAGGCCAGCTTGTCACTTTGTGGAGTATGGGTAAGGCTGCTTTTTCTGGAGTCTTGCAAAAATGCATCCTAGACCATTAAAACTGGTTTGAATAATTTTAATCTTGCTATTTTGATCATGTTTACTTCTGCAGAGCTGCTTGAAAACACTGAAAATCAATACAAAGCAAGTTTTGCAAGGGTGGGCTCAGAGGTATATTCAACAGTCATAGCTGGTGGCTGGTAAGCTGCTTATGCTCATAAAAAATTCTTCTCTTCAGACTGTTAAACACATTTGCTGAAGCAGTTGAGAGTTGTAGTCCAACAAGCAAGGGAATATACCAGCAATCTGGACTAATGCCACGAGTGGTGTTGGACATCAGCCTTGAAATGTCCCCATGAATGTAAGTGGAATGCTAGAACAATGTTTGTTCCAGTGCTGGCAAATGATGCATCCACTGGGTGTCTGAGACTTGCAGCTCAGTCATGGGCATAGTGTAGCAAATGGCAGTGTGCTGTATTGCCACCAATTTCTGGACAAACCAAGTCTAAATACCCTTCTGTTCCTCTTTCCTGCCCAGGATAATGTGATCTCATGCTTTGTTTTAGATGGTATCAGTATTTTAACTTAGTTTAATGGAAGGGATTGGATGCTGAAAAGTCCTGGTGTCATCATTATGTTGTGTATTTATGTAATCTGTACTCTGGCTATTTGAGCTGAGGTAGTGTGTCAGTTGGTTGCCTTTCCTAGAGTCTGTTTTGTCTAGCTGTTGATAAAAGTCAAATGTGTTGCTACTTCTTGTATAGGAGACTTTGCAAGTACATAGGCTTGATCATGCTTGAAGGCCACCAAGAAAGCATGCCCAGCCTCCCATGTGTACAGAGAACTGCAGGTTGCTCACGGGACATGTCTGCAGCTTGGGTCTGACTCGTGGCAATCATTTCTTCTCTTAGTCGTAAGTCAATATGCAGAACTACAACAGGTAGAAAGCAGGTTGATGGGAATTCCTGCCATGGAGCTCTAACAAAGCAATTCAGCCATGCGGTTTGCCAAGGTGGCTTTACTTTCTCACAGAAGGAATGATAAAGAAAACAATGTTCTTGCTAGTTGTTTCCAGCTTCTTAGGAGACTAGGTTGTGGCTGAGATGTGAAACACCAGTAGTGGTGGATTGAAGAGTTTGTTGTCTGCTTGAGCTAAGATTGTTCCACCGTATATGTAAAGGAGAGAAGAACACATCCTTTGAAGAAAGTGTCTTAAACTTTGCTGTCCTAAAGAGGTGGGACAAGACTGTGGCTTGACTACAGCACAGTCGATCACTTCAAACTGACTCTTGTCTTGGCACGAGTGCAGATGACACAATGGCAGCGGCTGCTTCCCTAGCAGATGGTCAGTGGTTAGCCTGCAGAGCCTGGCAGGCTCCTAGTGCCTCTGGCATAGTTTGGTTATATCACTTAAGTCTATCTGATAGCTTACAGAATGTTCTAAAGTGGTCTTCTGTAGAAGTGAGAGGGAGACATGACTGATGATAGCATGAATAAAACATGCTGACTTGTAAACTTGCATACATTTTAAGAATGTGGGCGACTAGTGTAGAGGAAGGTCCTCAAAATAAGGCAGTGCTTGGTTAACTTGCCACAGTGCAGGACTGCACGAGCTAGAGCATACATCTTTGCACATAACTGAAGTGCCCACATAGATGCACTTAAGTGGGAGTTCAAACTGTTTTTAAAAGGACTCTTCCTTTCCCTTCTCATTTCAGAGAGTGTAGGACTTGTATGAAAGGGGAAGCCAGCTGGCCTGTTTCCTGGCTCCAAAGGCTGCTGTTTCTCATTATGTAGAGGTCAAATATAGATGAAAGCTTTAACATATCATTGCATCAGTTCTTTAGCAACCCTGGAGTTTTAAAACCTAACCTTTTAAATGGAGACTTGGTTTTGGATCTTGTTGCGTGACTTTGGAAGCCAAAATAGGTTTTTTGTGCCTGTAGCTCTTAATCTAAATTTTATGTCTTCATCTAAACCTATTTATAGGAGAGTGTCCATTCTGCTCTAAGGGGCAGCAAGCCAGAGGAAGTCAGCTTATCTAGTGTGCCCGTGTTTTGAAAACATGTACATTTTATCATGAGTGGTGTTTCGTTATTTTCCTATGTAAGCTTTGCCTGGGACTTTCTGATTGTATCTTTCATTCTAAGCCATGTAGTTTTGCTACACTTGATTTAAACTTCAGATTGTTCTGTTGTTTGTGAATGGTGAGAGGATTAACAGGCAAAGTTTGCTATGTTTGGAATAGGCGAGTTTAAAGAACTTCTTGTTTATCAGAAAGCTGGAAATTGCTCATGCAGTATTATGAGAAGCTACCTTTCAAAACTCACCTCCATATTGTGCTTAGGAGTTTAATTGACACATCTGAGTGTTCCAGTGTAGAGATCTGACTCTGTGCAAAGCTTTGCTGCCTGGATGTAGGCTTGCGTGATGGATGTCAACTTCCCCACTCATCAATAGCTTGATAGGAAACTTCCCCTGCCTGTAGCAAATACATCTCCAGAGGCTTTGGTGGTTTTGAACTGTTGGATAGCAGCTTACTACTGTCAGGGTTTTTTTAAACGTTAATAATCCTAACTGCATCTTCCATCTCGCGGGTGAATGTTCCATTGAATGTAACTGATTTATTTTTTTTTTTCCCACAACATCAAGAAATCTGCATTATGTGAAAGGCTGCAGGCTCATGCTGAATAGTCAAGTCTACTTGTAGTTGATGTTAGTTTCTCCGAGATTACTGAGACTTAAACTCACCTTTCTGTGTGGTAGAAGCAAAGGATTCTTGTTTAACCACTGTAGTAGAGGCATGAACTTAAATAGCATGTTTGTTTTCATATTTTATTTGGTTTTTAGCAAGGAGACAGTAAATCTCTGTCTAATTGTGGAAGACATAAGCCAGTCTGTAAAACAACCAAAACAACCAACCAAACAAAACCAAAGCAAACCCCCAAACCCCCACAACTCTTTTAAGGCACAGCATTCATATATGAGGCAGCTGTCTGGTTTTAAGGACTCTTACAGTTTTCTGTTGCTTTATAGGTACATATATACAAGACAGAATGGATTGAAACAATTTCACTTGTGGTATAAAGTGCTCGTTATTTAGTTGTAGCTGCTCCAGTATGCTTCTGGGAGGTCATACTGTTGTTGCATTGACTATGGACAGGCTTGCAAACACTTTGTTTCATTCCTACAGGTATGTCCGTATCTTCAACAGGACTGCCTGCACAGACAGGCAGAAAAGGATTGGGGGTGCTGGTGGACGACAGCTGGCTGAACATGAGTCAGCAGTGTGCCCAGGTGGCCAAGGTCAGCAGCATCCTGGCTGGTATCAAAAATAGTGTCTGATAGGACTAGAGAAGTGATTGTGCCCCTGTACTGAGCACTGGTGAGGCCACACCTCAAGTACCGTGTTCAGTTCTGGGTGCTGCAGTATAAGACAGGTATTGAGGTGCTGGAGGACATGCAGAGAATGGCAGTAAAACCGGTGAGGGGTCTGGGGATCATGTCCTATGAAGAGTGGCTCAGGGAACTGGGATTGTTTAGTCTGGAGAAGAGGAGGGTGAGGGGAGACCTTACTGCTCTCTACACTACCTCAATGGAGGTTGTAGTGAGGTGGCTGTTGGTCTTTTCTCCCAAGTAACTAGTGATAGGATAAGAGGAAACAGGCTTAAGTTGCACCAGGGGAGGTTTATATTAGACATTATACAAAATTTCTATACTGGAAGAGTGGTGAGGCATTAGAACAGGGAGGTGGTAGAGTCACCATCCCAGCATTGTGTTCAAAAGACATGTAGATGTGACACTTCAGGACATGGTTTAGTGGTCATGGCAGTGTTGTGTTGATGGTTGGACTTGATGATCTTAGAGGTCTTTTCCGACCTTAATGATTCTATGATTCTGTAGCTGTGAGCATTTCATTCCCAGGTAAGAATTTCAACCCATGCTAAGTATCTGGTGGGTTGTCAGCTTGACAGAGCATGGGGTCTCTCTGGTCTCATCTGGTTATTATTCAGGCCAACCCTACTGAATATTGCATCATCTTATGGTATCCATTGACCAAATAGGTAAACTCTGAAACAATTCTCATGAGAGAGTAGGAAAAACATGGACCATGGTCTGGATGTTGGAAGTTAGATGTGTCAGCTGCTGAGCCTGTCTACTTCATGGACCTGTTTCCAGAGCACAGGCTGCAGCTAATTAACATGCCACTGAAGTTGCTTGCATGTTTTCTCATCCCCACCTTATTTATTTTTTTGTGTGTGTGTATTCCCAATGTGTAACAGCTAAGTAGTGCAGCTGAAACATCAAGCTGCTTCCAATATATTTTCAGTCTCATTGAGATTTGTAGTGGATTACAAACTGCTGTTCTGGGCAGAGTTGATAGGCTAGTGAGAATTCCACTTCTACAAGTTTATTAAAACCAAATGGTTTTCTGAGGAAAGTAGATCATTTGGGGGTGGAAATCACTAATCAGGGTTCATTCTTCTAAGAATAAAAAAAATGGCAACTCTAGCAGCATGACAACTCAAATAGCTCACGTACCATTGGGTCAGCTGAATACCATTTTCTGCCAGATGTGGTTGGACTGTAAGATCAGCCTAACATGTAAAGGCTGATGAGAAGATGATCTAGTGCAGAGATTACAGTAAACAACCCCATGCTGCCGTGGCAAACACAAAGTCCTTACTTTTCTAGCACAGCTGGATGAAAGCCGCAGTTGATCCTGTTACTGATGCTCCTGCAAACAGCCAAGTGATAAAAGTTAGGAATTGGTATAACCAACAGGTAATGATAGAGGTTGTTCACCCTCATGGAAGGATAGTCACAGGCCACAGCTGGAATCTTGATATCCAGTTACAGTAGTCAATTAACTAGATCTTGCTGACATTTATCCTTCTAAGCAATAATAACCTTGCAACAGTATACGCCCTTTAAACTTGTTCGGTTGTTTGCAGCAAGACCTGGGATGCAACAGGATTGTTGCTTTAATGCTTGCATGGATGAACAATTCTACCCCTGAAATAGAGTAAATGCTTTGAAGGCTTAGCAGAAGATTGGCTGGTAGCTGCGATTTCATTAATGCGTGTTTTGGTTGAGACTTACAGGTTTGAACTGCAGAAGGAAATGGCATGTAGAATGAGGTCTAAGATTTGTCAATGTTCCATCTTTATGCAAAGTTATTGGTCAAATGCTTAAAACAAATGCTTAACACAAATGCTACTTTTAATGTTAGTAAGTTTTTTTCAGGTCCCTTCCTCCCATAGAGTTCAGCATCTAAGATGCCATATTATAAGAGGATGAAGAATAGTATTTCTCCAAGACAATGGCTTTTATATTTTAATACATTTGTTTAGTGTCCACTAAATGCAAATGCCATTTTGGAGATCTTAAACTATTGAGAACAGTGCAAAAAAGGTAGTACAGTGATGATTTGTGGCTCAGCTGCGATTTGCAGTAAATTGGTAAAATAGAGAAGTGGCACATCTAGCTCCAGAATTACTTAATGTTTCATATCAACATAAGCAGAACTACTCAATTCTTGTCATGCGGCACAGAAATACATCTTTCTGTTGAGCTAGTTGTAGAGCAGGATTTGGGTGGAGAGAGGGTCTGGAATGGGGTCTCTGGGTGAGAGAAAAGGATCATTGGAGCAGTGATTTCTCTTCTTTCCTCTGCTTTGCTGAACTTGTAGTCTTGTCCGAGACAAATTCTTTGGTGTTCAAATTGTGTTGAACTCTGTACAAATGAAGGTCAATATTGAGCTTCTTTGGACAGGGGAAAGATTCCATACTTAATAAGTAAGGCTTTTCCTACAGTGAAGCTGCTTGAAAAAAGCTGTGGTGGCTGTGGTTGGGAAGAAACCAGGCACAATTCCTTGACCATGAGGTCTTTTTCTCCTTTGCTTGGTGTTCTGGCTTTGTGTGTGTGAGTCTATAAAGCTGCTTTCCTTGATATGTTTGTACTAGTGAGCCTGTGTTAGCCCATCTTCTGGGTGACAGGTCTATTGTTCCAGATATTTAATTCCAGAGTAAAATTGAAGCTTTTATCCTTCTAAATAGTTGAATCACGGGTGTCAGTAAGGTCTTGGGCTTCATCCATAAAATATATTCATCACTAATTAATTAGCAGTCTTAAAGACCATACTTAATACCCCAATGTCTGCTGCTTAAATTTGAGCTTCTGCAGCTGGCCTGAATGTCATCCATCAGTTGTACTACTCTCAAGGAGGGAACTCCAATGTAAATGCACATTATTCTCCTCCGGATGCTGTGACGCTCTAAATTCTGGGAATTTCTATGTAAAAAGTATTCATAGTTCATGGAACTTGAAGGAGTTGCTTTTGGCAATTTTTAACAGAGTTTAATCGTACTTCTCCCCCATTACTAGTACTTAAGGAGACAGCTGCCTTGGTTGCACCCTTTCTGATCACCTGACAGTTGGCTTTTATTTTCCCCTTTCCAAGAGAGCTGCACCTGAACCTCTCAGGAGGAAAAACTGTATGTCTAAACCATTAATGACTAAACCATTAATGACCAAAAGGGACACAAATCAAACATAACTGCTTCAATGCTGATATTGAGCTGCGCTGGTGTTTGCAGATGACTTAAAACCAAGTATCTTGCCTTTATATGGTGGGGAAGGAGGGGTGCAAACTGTATAAAAGTGAGTTGGAGTAAAATCGAGCTGTGTTTATGGGCAGTAGATTTGTTTTCAAAACAGGTATTTGGAGAGATAGGAAGTGTCACATTCTTGTATTTAAAAAGTAGTGTGATAATAAGATGATTTTAAGGCTAATTAAGCTCTGAGTTTGAGAAATTGGAGGAAGCTCCAAGACAAATTTACTGGTACTTGAAATCATCTGCCTTGTCTCTGCAGACTCTTCATGTGATTGATAGGGAAGAAGAAACTGTTCTTCTCTTCTGCAAAGCACTTAATACTATGTGTAGCATGAGTATGCCTATAAGCAGGCAGAGGGGAAGAAATCGTAAATAAAAGGTTGTCTTGGTGTGGGATACAGTTCTGTGGTTCAAGTACTGACTGTCACGATCTCTCAGATTTCAGGATTTGCAACAAATATTTGTCCTCACAAGGGTTTGAGATCTGTTTGGGGGAGAAGATCAGTGAAGTAAGGCTGGAGAGAGGAGGTAGCAATCCCCCTAGTTATATGTAGTTATTTGTAGTCACAAGGACTACATTACTGGGAATGTCTTTACAGTACCTGGAGACCATGTGTTCTATGGAAGATTTTGCTTGTGTTTGTTGAGCTGACATAGGTAGTAAAGTGCGTAGGCAGTATCTAGAAGATGATGGACTTGGATAAAGGGTAGGCTTGCTAAGGTCAAGGTGACATGTAGTAACTCTTGAGGTAGACTTTTGGGGAGGAAAAGGGGGACACAGCATGAATGGCTGTTATGATTGTGGAGGTTATATTCAAATCAGATTATATTTCATGTTTGTGGAGAGGGCAAGCTGGGGGTGAATAGTTGGTAAACTTTAACCCCACAGATAAATTCCCAACTCTTGTTTGTGGAATGGCTTCGTAGTCTAAGCCAACAACATTACAATCATCTAATGTTCTCATGAGCAATTACTGTAGAAGCAGAAACAGATAATTTTCTTCTGCTTTCCAGTACTGTTTTGTGGTCAGACTTCTGTAGACCTGGAAGTTCAGCTCTTGTATCGGTTAGTGCAGTGATGCAGCAGCTTCCTGATACGTTTCTGCAACTTACAAGGGAAGATTTATACTGTTACTTGCCTATTTAAATTACTTGGTAGAGGCTTCTAAACTCTTAGTTAGAGCTGCTTCTTTCTGTTCTTGACTATCCCAGTTTTGGAACAATCCCGCATTTCCTTTTTCTATAGGTTCAAGGCATTATTTAAACACTTACAGGAAAGAAAAACCCTGAGCTTGTGAGGACTGTTGTAGTGTTCAGCATAATAGTGAGGAAGATCTGTAAGGGGGTTACTGTCAGAGAGATTTGGCAAAATTTAGAAACTGAATGTATGACACAGATCAGGTGCTGGAGTGTCTCATGTTAATTCAACTGGAATGACAGCTGCTCTTAAGCTGGCACCACTATCCCCTCTGAACAGAGGGATTTTGTGCTCTGCTGCTATTTCTCTGCACACTGAAATGTAAATTGTGAATAATTAACTTTGAATTAGGGAATCCCAGGTCTGTTTCTTAAAGAACTGAGTAAAAAAACCCATCAAAAACAACACAAGACCAAAAGAAGGAAAGAAAGAAGGAAGGAAAGAAAGAAAACCCCAAACACACCAACCAACCAAATGACAACCAACCCCAAAACAAAACCAAACTCAACCCAGGAAGAAACGCTGTGGAGATTCAGAATACAACCTGAAAAGATGAAGGGATAAAAAAGATTCTTTAAATAGTTGTATAATCTCACTCAAATAAACTTAAAACCAGGAAGTAGTTTTTAATGAGAGTGAAGAAATCCAAAATTCTGAAGACTTTGAAAATTTCTTGCTGTTCTCTTTCTTGCCTTATGAGCTCAACAAAAACCAAACCAGTCACATATTTTGGTGGTCACTTTAAAAGCTCAGGAAGAGCTAAGGCATCTTAACTTCGGTCTTTCTGACTTCCTCTTCCTCAGTTAGGCAGGTTTCTTTTTATTAATAAAGGTGTTAATTGTACTCTAGCTTTGCTTCTCTTCCTTAAGTTGCAGATATCTTAAGACTGCATCAAATGGTTGGCTAGTCAAAGAATTTTAAAAATGGTATTTAGTTTTAAGTTATGGTGTCAAAGAACAGAGTTAAGAAAAAAACAAACCCATCAAAAATCAACTGAACCCAAGATGGATTCAAATGAAGGGTGTATAGGTCTTCATTCTGCCAAACTACTTCATTTCTGTGGAAGTTGCGATCAAAACACTTGATGCTACTGCTGTAAAATTTCTGAGTTCCCTTGTTCTACTTGGAATTTGTATTTGAGCTCTGTTTCTGGATTTGAGGATCAACTGTCAGTGTACTTGACATGGATGCCTGCAGTAGCAGAAACTTCATCAGCAAGGTACTTTTAATCCTTGTTTGTCCTACTTGTGTGTACCCCAAATGGAATCAACTTTTTAAGATTGCTTTGCATGGCTTCTAATGGGCTATTCTTTATCTAGTAATTCCTATTACCTATCTTGTGTTAACAAATCCACCTGTGACTTGCTTGGAAGACTGAACTTCATGGTCTCTTTTGAAAACTAAGTTTCTGTCCTGACAGTAAATGTCTGAATCTGTATCTTTTGAAAACATAGTTTCTAGGTTTTCATTTTTCTTGTATGCATTTTCTTTTTCCTTTTATGTATCCTTCCCTACCACACTGAAGTAAACTTAATTTTTTCAAGTCTTACTTCATAATTTAGCTTAGCTACCAAACTTTGGTCCTTAGAATTCATTAGTTAGCTCTGTTTGTGAGTTGCTCCAGATGCTGACAATTGTTGGTTAAGCTGAGACTCTGTGGTATTGGGGAAAGAAACCCAGAAAGCTTGAATTCCATAACTTTGTGGTGTGAATTAATGGGAAACAGCTCTGCAAGAATTAACCTGCCATCTCCTTTCCCCTTTCAGATGAGTAAAATCTTCATGCGTGATTTAATTCTTTCCTGTGCAATGAAAGTAGCAGGGTTAAATTTATTCATACCTCTCTACTCAGCACGCTATAATTACCCATGTCCTAAAACACTCAGAGCTGCAGACTGAGATGCTGTGCCCTCCAGCAGTTTGAAGAGGAGGCAGAAATGACTGAGTGACTTAAGGTAGCACATAGGAATAATGCCTTGCAGCCGCAGTTGGCAGCACTGCTGTGAGTGAACTCCTCTGAGGTTTCATTATCTAACATCCACTCGTGTAATACACAATATATAGCACCTCTCTTCCATAGTGAACTACATACTGAATCTTGGGACTGAAAGCTTGCAAATTTGATGCACATTTCCTTATACTAAGGGCAAATGCTGTCATCTGCAGTAAAACCTCTGAATGAGGTAAATGGTGAGCAAGCCACTTGTGACTCTTACAAACATACTGTCTTCTATAGTACATTAATCAGCAGTACAGAATAAAAGGTTGGTGGCCTGTTTATACAAGATCAAGGAGAATTGTTGGAGCTCTGAATTTGAGTTGCTGTCATTCAATTGCATGGCTTTACTACTGTAATACTCTGTAGAGCTGCCTCCTTCAAAGGTAGCATTACTGAAGTTATAGAAGTCAACATTACATTTCAGAAGGTATTCTGCAAAAAAAAACCCAACCCAACAACCAAAACAAAACACCATAACAACAAACATTTTAAAATCAAACTTGATGAACAGATCCATATTTTTTGTCTCTGTCTCATTACAGAAAATCATTCCACTGACCTGAAAGTGAAGACAACTTGCAGCCTTTATGCCCCTAGAAAAGACTCTTTTAAACACAAGCCCTGCAGTTTTTACAGGCTTCTGACTCCTGAGCTGTCGATTTCTTGTTTGTTTGGTTTTTTTTTTTTGTGGGGGTGTTGGTTTTGTTTTGGTTTGTTGGGCTTTTTTAATGTTGAACATAAGCACTGATCTTGCTGTTTGTCACAACCACAGCCTGCAGCCTGGTGGGCTGAGAGCTTGGCCATGCTGTGAACTTTTATGTCTTATTTGTAGCACCTAACACCTTCCTTTTCTCTCTCTTACAGACTTGATCCAAGCAACTAATGAAACAAATGTGAATATTCCTCAGATGGCTGATACACTTTTTGAGCGAGCAACAAATAGTAGCTGGGTGGTTGTATTCAAAGCCTTAGTTACCACACATCATCTAATGGTTCATGGCAATGAGGTAAGTGTAATCAGCTTTCTCTTGAGGCCACATTGGCATCAAGCAGACTCTAAGCCAAAGACATTAGTAGTGCTAAAGCATCCTTTCTGAACCAATAAGGACATGAGAACAAAGTGCAAGGATGATTCTTGATGAGGAACAAACTTACCTGTAACAACATAGTTAGAGGCATGCTGATTATATTGCTTCATTTACAAAACCATAGCCTAAGAGAAAGTGTCAGCCTGTTCCAGCATGTTGGCAAGTTATGTGCTATCTGAAAACAGCTACGCAGGATTAAAGACTACCTGAGACTTGTTGACTAGAGTCAAAGTTGATGTTCTGACATGTGTACTGCCATCCAAATAGCTGACCTCTCTGTGTAAGTGTTAGAATCTTCCTAGAGCTGTAAACTCAACTTGATAGCCTTTTGGATTGAGTTTTCCTTGCTCTTGCTTTTTGTTGACCTTTACAGTCTTGTACGTCCATGTACAAACAAAAAGCATACTTAAAGAGCTTTAGTATGACTGAGAAACAGTTCCTCCCTGGCTGTATATAAAGCCTTTTCATGCAATGAACTTCTCCAGTGTTAGTGTAAATTTTTACTCCTGTCCCACTTTTCCATTCCAAGTTTTGGCCAATATTCTAGTTTTCTTTCTGTAACTGTTTCAGGCTGTTAGTCCCTATACTTGATGTGGGGCCTGCTTGTTATTAAAACAGGCTTGGCTGAAACTGGGGGTTGGTGGACTGAAAAGTTTGGGGCTGGTCTGAATATCCTGCTTTGTAAGCAGATAAATCTTGTGCTTCCTCAAATCTCTTTGAGAATTCATCATTTTTATTACTCCTTCCACAATCTGGTTTGCATTTTGCACAACATCTATTTTTATGTATGCAGTAGGATATTTAGTAGAGATTCAGACTAAATGTAATTAATCTGAATGGATGAAAAATGTTTTGAGGAAGGTATTGCAGGCTAATACAAAAATCTGGGGTTTCATGTGTGTATGCTGGAATTGGACTAGTAATCTTCCTGCTAGGAGGTAGAAAGCCCTCAGATACAGCCTGTGATAAGAAAATAACTTTTATGTTGCAGAGATTCATTCAGTACCTGGCATCTAGAAACACATTGTTCAATCTCAGCAATTTTCTGGACAAAAGTGGATCTCATGGTAAGCCTACTCATGCCTGTGATCTTAACAAGATTCTGCATAAGATACTAATGTTAATTTACTTCTTCATTCATAAGATGCAAATAATATAAATATATGCTAATGAAGCCTTTTTAGAAGTACTTAATGAATGTAGGAGCTCAAGTGAACTGCTGAGCAACTTGAATACAATGTTTCTCAGTTCCTGCAATTTTTTTTACTCAAAAGGTGAAACTATACAACTGCCTTAGCGCTGGTTGAAATCAGGACTGGATCAGTTGTCTCCTTAGCTGCTATGGCAGTCCCGTTTGGAATGGGTAACTTCCCATTTAGTTTTCTGGTTTTTACTCAGTCTTAAGTGGTAATTTGGTTGCTTGGGGACAGAGCACTTTTTAGGAATTGTCTAAAAGTGTTTAATTTGAGGATGAATGGCACCAGAAGAACTAGCTGGTTTTGATATGAGTAATGAATTTAGAAAGCTCTAGGCAGAAATTAACTTCTTTCTAAAGCTTACAAAGTTTGTTTTTCTACTTTGACTCCAGAATCATTTGTGAATTTTCCCCTTTCTTCACTTAGAGGAAAAGCTTATTTCATGGTAGCTCTGCTAGAGAAGAGAGAAAAATTAGAATTCTGCAGCTGTCAGAGAGTATTTGTAGATGGTATGCACAAATGCTACAATAACTGGCAAGATTGAAGCCACACCACCTTACTCCATCTGTGGATGGAAACATGTGACACCAAGGCCTGAACATCATTTAGGAATGGTAACACAGGGCAGGAACAAAGCCAAACAAGTATTAAAACTGTGTTTGTCTAAGCAAAACATGCTATACATATTCAAATATGCTAGTATTTGACAACAAAGAATTCAGTTAAATGCACGCTTTTGTGTTCTTTACCACTTTCTTTAAACTTAAATTGCATTTTCATAGATGATACAACAGTATGTCATTGATAATGAGGCATCAGAGTTGGTAGTGTTAAGCATGAGTTGGCAGAGATATTTAAGAGATATTAAGGAAAAACACAGTTAATGACTAAGTAGAGGGGAGTGAATTTTAACAAAGGTAGCAAAATGGGACTTGTACTGAAGAGGAGGATGTGTTGCATTCTGCACACGCTTCTACAGCTTTGATGAATAAACTCTGAAAG
The DNA here is from genome assembly GCA_027560015.1 of Chloroceryle amazona. Classification (NCBI taxonomy): domain Eukaryota; kingdom Metazoa; phylum Chordata; class Aves; order Coraciiformes; family Cerylidae; genus Chloroceryle; species Chloroceryle amazona. The sequence goes on from JANHFX010012345.1 coordinate 20,466, forward strand.
AAATACTGGGAGAGACTGTAATACTAACTGTTAAGAACTCTTACAGGCTTGAAGGCTACTGAAGTTTGAGGCTACTTGTACAGTATTATGTGTCTTGAAGAACTCTGGTGTAACAGTTCAAAGAAAGCACTACTATCTGTGAACACCATCAGCAGAGATGTTCAGAACCTGCTGGCTATGTTCTGTGTGGCCTGCCCTGGATGATCCTGCTTTCGCAGGGGGGTTGGACTCAATGATCTCCAGTGGTCCCTTCCAACCCCTACCATTCTATGAGTCTATGATCATTTCTTTGTTCTGGTAAAACTAGTTAGGGGAATTTTCAAGGGCCATGTAAAAGTTGGAGTGATTGGTATAAGTAAAACAGTAGAAGTATTTAAGATGAAATCAATCTATATCCTGGAAGTTATGTACCAGTTAAGTACAAACTTTTTGTTAAATAGGTATTTTTCCCTGTTAATGGAGGGGCAACTATTTCTGCCATTAAGTAATGCTACCATATAACTGTGTAGGAACCACTAGCAGGTTTCCCCAGGAACCATGCAGCTGGTACATCGGATGAGTCTGTTGGAAGCAGAGGACAATGGTAGGTTGTTTTGGTGCAGCACTACTGCTTTTTCTTCAGAAGCTGGAAGATGTCTTGTGATGCCTGTTCTGTATGTGGAGTTGTATAGTGCAGTAAAGATCACATAACCTTATGATCTATTGACTATATTACTAAAGAACCTCCAAACAAGCATGAAAATTCAGTGTAAAACAGGTAACTTTTTTTTTTTTCCAGGTTATGACATGTCCACCTTTATAAGGCGTTATAGTAGATACTTGAATGAAAAAGCATTTTCCTACAGACAAATGGCATTTGACTTTGCAAGAGTGAAGAAAGGGTAAGCAAAGTTTAGATATGTAAGCTCACAAGAGCTGCCTGACTCAAAAAATGTTGCTTGTGGCATTACACTTAATTTTAGTGTCTCGATGACTTAATTCTTACGTTCTTTGTTTAGCCACAATGAAATGACAGAATGGTTGGATTTCTTAAGTATTTCTAATTGATTAAGAATTGCATGAGGAAAGATTGTGGGTAGTAGTGCAAATCCTGAAGACTAAAGTAAGTGTTGCAGAGCTGGGAGTTTTTAGTGCTAGCTGTTAAATCAGACTCTTACTGAGTGGTGTGACAGTGAGACTGTGTGTAGGGTTTGTAGAAGGAAATGCTCTGAAACTACATTTAGGATGTTTCATTACATTCCAGACACTTTCCCTAAGAAAGATGACTCATTACAAAGGAAAACTGAAGTGAACACCTGAAGTTCTTAACAGGCAACACAGCAAACAGTTAAACTGTTCCTGGAAAGGTTTTCTTTCCATGTTACTTCTGGTGCTCAAAATGAGGTGCTGCCTCAGAGTATAGCATAAAATATATAAGAATTGTGGTGTGTGTTTCCAGAGAAGAGTTGCTGTATCTGTCCATGTCCAGAACAGGGTAATACATAGTGGTGGTCATGCTGGTTTGCAATATTCAGAGGTAAAAAAGGGCATGTGTGAAGACTGCATCCCATGGTCTTATAGCGATTAAGGAATCCTACACATCCATAACTGCTGTGTGATTCTGTTGGAGTAATAGTGCAGGACTGATAAGGCAAGTTGAAGTCAGTGAAAGTGTTATGAAGGAGTAATTAGTACCCAGGAATACTAAGGAAAGTGTCCTAGGGTAAGAAGCTCTAAGGAAAGATTGCCCTGAAGTAAATTATCACTGAATTGATGTACATGTACTGGGGCATGTGATGGGGAAAAAAATCAAACAACCTATAAAGTTGTTTTTTTTGTCTTCAGTGACCACAGACACATCAATAAAATGGACTCTTGCAATGAGTTGTCATTAGTTATTCAAAACAAAGTTAATGCACAAAGACTATCAGTTTTCTAAGTACTTCTGTGGCAGTATTTCCTGTCAAGTTATTTAAACTCTTGGTATCTTCTTTCCTTAAGGAGATCAATCTCTTGTATTCCTAACTCTAACACAAACCCCTTCTTCACCTGCTGTCAGGGAGGGTGGATGGATGAACTATTTTCCATGTCAGTTCTCATGGTGTTGTGAGAAACAGGAGAATCAGACTATGCTACAAATGTTTGAAAAGAGTTATAGCAGCTATAAACTTAAATTTAGACAACAAATCAGTTTGGGGAGAGGGGAAAGACCATAGCTTCTAATCTGTATTCTGTCTCACAGGGCTGATGGTGTAATGAGAACAATGGCTCCCGAAAAGCTACTGAAGAGCATGCCAATATTACAGGAACAAATTGATGCACTACTTGAATTTGATGTATGTATTGAAGCTGACCAAGCATTAACACTAGGCAGTGACTTACAGATGCTGCATTGTAATTAAAACGTTTCACCTTGTAGGTAATGCTTTACTGGTCATCACTATCATCACTTTTTGGGGGAGAAAAAAACCAAACCTTTTCTATATCCACTGAGGTAGAGTAAGGTGAAGGATGGCCCTGTCCTGTGTGTACAAAATGTACAGATACTGCTTATTTATGTATTTTTAATTTTTTTTTTTATATATAGAGAGAGAGTGGGTAGGGGATCTTGAGGAATGCTGACATGGAGCTGGGAATTTAGTCTAGTGCAGAAGTAAGGGGAAGAAATGGATGAAGAAATGAGACTGAAGAATATTTTTCTGTCTCTTGGCAACCAACGTCTCTTTGAGGGGAGAGAAAAAGCCATTGAATTATCACATGTGCATTGTTTGGCTTCCCCAAAACCTTCATCTGGTTTTCAACTGTAAACTGAATTGGATAAACTTTAATCTAGAGTAGTCATAGAAATAAGTGTGTATAATATATTTATAATGTAATAATGTTATGAATGGTGGTATTATTATCTGCCTTAAGGATAGAAACAGGAGTCAGTTGTAGGAGGTACAGTGTAACATTGCAAGAGGCCTTTGAAGGAATCCATCTTGAAGTTCTTCTGTTCTTGGTGCATAGGAGGACACTACAGCTTTCAGAGGAAAACCTTAGAAATACATGTCTTGATAATGTGTTTTTGTTACTTAAATGGCATAGGAGTTGTGATAGAGGTCTTGAAAGAGGGCATACTTTTAATAAAAGAAGGATCTTTTAAAATATAAGCAGTTACTTTCTGCCCTGATTAATGTGAGAGCTGGAAAGGTCTTGGCATCATTAACCCAACTGTATTACCTGCTAGACTACCAAGGTTTTGTTTAGCTCTGCTGTGAGCTGACATCTTTTGTCCAGTTTGATTAAACCTTTGTTAATAACATCTCTGCCTACCCCTTCTTTGTGAAAGGTGAAGGAGTCAAGACTAAGATGTTTCCTGATGATGGGGGATAGTCCTCTGCTGTAGTGGATGGTTTGGAATGGTGAAGAAAAAAGCAATTTTTGATCTGCTAACTGAAATAGAAGCAGCCATTGCTTGGTTTCGTTGTGTGAAAGCTTGTATTCAGTGCTTGATTCTATCTACAATGATGTCAGATACCTGATGCAAACTAAAACTTCTGATTGCATTTAATACAACTGTTGTAAATAACTGGTATTTTATTTGTAGGTTCATCCAAATGAACTGACAAATGGTGTCATAAATGCTGCATTCATGCTTCTATTTAAAGATCTTATTAAACTTTTTGCTTGCTACAATGATGGAGTTATTAACTTACTAGGTAAGTAACCTTATGTTTATATCTTGCATATCATGAGGAAGTGTAAAGCAAGTCAGGTTTTTTTACTTAAATTTCATTATTACACTTTTCTTGACTATTCTGTTCTGAAGTGAGAGAACTTTAAACCATAATCTCCTACATTAGCATTCATCTGAGACTGGGTTGTCTTATGCCCTTAAAATTGTACAGAATTCTACTTAAAGGTTTCAAGTATTTGTGTGCCTAAAGAAGTGCACAGTGTTGTGTGAGCTTCCATAATGTGTCCTGCAATTTTTGCTATTCGATTGCATTTTTAAGATGCCCAGATTCTTCTGTTACATATGCTATATGGTAGTCTATATGAAGTAATATTCTCCTTGAATAACATTCCTGATCTGCCTGAAATCATGACTGCCAAAGCTGGATCCCCTCCAGTACCCTATCTACAAAGTCTATAGGAGGCTGTGCTGACATTCTGAAGCTCAGACAGTATGGCATGATCACCAGCATAGCACACCTTAAGCTGTTCCTGCAAAAGGCTTTGTAAAGTCTAAACCCAGGAATTGCTGTAAATGTCAGGATACATAACTGACGCTGTAGAAATTCAGCTTCAACTATTAAAACTTATGAGCAATTCAGCTGGTCTATAAGGAAAGCTAAAACCAGAGATTGCTTGGCCAGCATGACTGACCTAAAACTGGCTACAGCTAGAACAGGAAGAAACAGAGTTTACAAAGACTGAACAGGCAAAAAGGTGGTCCTGAGCTGTAAAGCTCAGATTTTATTTTTTTTTTAATTTACTTTTTAATCTATGGTGCAACACTTTCTGATAGTTTCATAAAAGTGAGTCCCAGGTGTTTTGACTGAAACTATAGGCATGGGAAGCTCATGGAGGAGATCCAAATGTGTTGAGCATAATAACTAGGTAGAGGTTTTATTGTCTGATGCTATTTGAAGCATACATTCAAGTGAAATAAGTGACAGTTGTGTTTCATAATGGATATGAACCAACCCTAGAGAGCTACTCAAAACTACTGTTTTTCGGACTGAAGACAACTTGGGAGAGGACATATATTAATATTTATTAATATATTTTCTTAATCACTTTGAATTTTAAGTTTGATAGCTATTTTGCTTGCTTAGTACTTATCTTTAAAAACCTGTTTTTCATCAGACACAATGCTCCATCTGGTTGGGGTGCAATTTTCCAGTCTATGTAATTCTTTAGAAGCTCAGCAAACTCAACTTGTAAATTCTACCAAGAACTGGGACCACCAATAGATGAGTGTCCAAGCAGAGAAAAGTTAATGAAGTGTAGTGGTCTTGAAACATGTGTTTTTCCTGAGATTTAGGGTTGCTGATAAATGCAGACATAATGTAAGATATCTTAACTGAAATATGCCAAATTATTTCTCTAGAGAAATTTTTTGAAATGAAAAAGGGACAATGTAAAGATGCTCTTGAAATCTACAAACGATTTCTTACTCGAATGACCAGAGTATCAGAGTTTCTTAAAGTTGCAGAGGTAAGTGACTTTCAGTCTTCTGGAGTCTAGCATTTACGTATTTCGTGAATTTTTTAGCACTGTTATAAAATATTAATTGCACTTGTTAACCATCTGACTCGTGCATAAATGTGAGGCTGCATAGAAATTTGTGGATCTGCTTGTTCAGCTCTTCTTGAAGTAGTTAAGCCCTGCTTAGGATTTCCACATGTCTTTGCCATGCGGCCAGCTCCACTTCCCTGGTAGTGTAACAGATGACATGATTTAACCCATATCAGTCTATCTTGGAAATACTGTAATGAATGCATTCTTCTAGAACAGAGTTGAACATTAGAGGAAGACACAGCAATTAGGAATAAAAGCATAATAATTTTGTAAGCCTACTTTTTTGGACTTTGCAGCCAACTACAAGTTAATTTCAATGTGAGATTTTCTTGGGTTCAATCCTTGTTATCATCCTCTTATGCAGATAATACAAATATTACATGGTAAATTAACTCTCTTGCTGGGCTCTCATTTGTGGTAGTTGGCTCCTCGGCCCAAGACGCACATTTTCTGTTTTGTGCATCATTCCAATGGACAGCAGTAATGAGCTGAATAAAAAGTTTGTTTCTTTGCTAATTTACTTAAATACTTATGAAGGAGCCTGCTAGACTCCCGAATGGCTTGTAATCTCTGATAAGAATGTTGAACTTGAGGGAGTGAAGTACTTTAGACACGTATAGGTCAGCTTTGCAGGACAGGGAATATAGTGACTATACTTCAGTATGACTAGGTGTAGTGGAGCTTGTTCTGCAAAAGCTAAACCAGCAGGCACTTTGAAGAGCCATAGAGAAGCAACAGGACAGCTAATGAAAGACAGCAGACTTAAACCCCATCCTGCTGTGTTTGAAATGCTAGGAGGGAAAGGCAGAACAACCAAGTGACTTGACTTTTGACATTTAAGTGATGTCTTCTAGGATTTGCTCACTGCCTGAATATCAGAGAACTTCATTAGGATAGTGAGGTATCTGGATAGTGTGCTTGACAGTTCACTAATGATGTCCCTTAAGACAGCAGTGTATGATCAGGAGTATTACTCCATGACTACTTGCAGTTTGGAGTATGAAGCTGGGTGGAATTGAACTTTATTTTCTTGTTGTTAAATGGATACTTAATTTGGGGGGGGGAAGACTGCTGTACTTGCTAACTTTGTAGTCTTTTTCTACAGATAAAGTACACAGAGTGTACCGCAGCCCTAGTCAAAATTCTGCTGCAGTAGAATAGTGCACTTATATTTTAAATCTTTTTATATTCACAGCAAGTTGGAATTGACAAAGGAGATATCCCTGATCTTACACAGGTAAGCTGCTCTTGTAGTCTTTTTGGAACTGTATGCTACAAACTAAAAGTTCTGTAAGCACACCAGGAATGTAAATGTTGGTAGGAAGTCATACCACCTAATATTTTAAAGCCCTCCCAACTTGCATATAAGAACTGGCCAAAGATTTTTCTTTCTTTTTTTTTTTTTTTTTTAACTCTTTGCTTGCCAAAGGACAGATTTTTGCAGCTTGTAGCTCAAGCTCACTTTTGATAAGACTATGTAGACTATTGTGTGACTTGCTTCATAATCTCTTCCTGATGCAGTCTTGGTCCAGAGATGAATTTCAGAGTAGCACTGCTGCCTTGGTCTACGTACAGTGAACTTGAAGTTTAAATGCAGAAGTTGTGATTTAATTGCTGAAGTTCTCGTCAGTATGCATCAAAAATTTTAACATCAAAATTTACCTCTGCTGTTCTGCTCAAATTCTGTTGTCCTGGTCCATTTTTTAATATCACAGGCCTAGGTGCCTGGCTTTGTGTTTAATGTGAAAAGAATATTTACTTGGAGGAAGATATCCATGCTAAAGATTTCACTTGTGGCAGTTTTGATGTCAGTAAAATTGGAACAGAAGAACAGCCCAAACTGCTGTTAAATTATAAGTGTTCATAACCCATGCATGTGTAATTTTTGAAAGCCTGGTTTAAATCAGCATCAGAATAGTGGTTCTCTTGGTGAAAAAGCCAGTTAAAAAATCTGGAAGTGAGATATGATGTGAACGTGGAGTGTTTTACTCTTTATGGGTTTCAGATGCTACAGGGCTATGAAGTCTGGCTACTCTTAGCGAAGGAAAGCTTAGACTTCTATCAGTGTTCGGAATACTAAATCCAAATATAAAATAGCTGAAATACTAGGTTCACCTAACAGTACCTCAGGGGCTCTTTTTTACAAGGTCCAGTCAGTCATCATCTAAGTCCTTGAACAGAATAAGTTATTTTCTTCCTCTGCTTGTGTTGCATCAGCCTGCTGGAAAGGCTGCTGGCTGGGACCTCACAAGCCCTGTTTTGTATCACCAGTCAGTGCTGCACTTCCTCAGCAGCACCTTAGTTACTGCTACCAGAGGGTCCTTTTCACCTCATGAGCCAATGCTTTAAATTATAATAGAATAGTTCCTTTGGAAGGAAGGGAGCTACAACTATCAGCTAGTCCAACTGCCTGAATACTTCAGTGGTCTTGTCAAGTAGTCCCTCATAGCTATATTCTCCCAAAGGCTGCTTGGGACTCGCTTGCTAAGGCTAATCTGTAACGTGCTATAGATTGTGTATAAGACCTAGGCAGTGTATTTTAGTGAGAAATAAAAGTTTAATAATAAAACTGAATTCCAGCTAGTAAGTGATATATAATTGTATATAATAACAGTGGTATACCTAAATTCCTAAACCAAGCTGTGGCAACAGTCAGCAGTATTCCATGAGAAGTTGGTTGTGTTGACTCATGATGTGCGTATGTACTCTGTACATCTGAACAAATGATTGCAGTAATGAAATACAAGTTGATAGCTGTCATCTTTGGACTTCTAGTTTGTCTGCAAGGTTTTGGAGACTGAGGAGGCATCTTGGCAGCTAAAGAGCTTGGCTCATTTCTATTTATTAGCAATTCATAAAGTATGGCAGTTTTGCTCCAAACAGCTAGTGAGAAACCCATATCTGAATGCTGGCTGGAAGATTAGTCCAATGTTAAAGCCATATCTAGAAGAAATTAAACAATATTCAATGTTGCAAGTTGGATATCAACCAGTATTTCATTTCCAAATTGTAACATCTGGGTAGAACTTTCCTGGAGCTTCCTCTGAATTCTATTTGATAGATGAGTTTCATATTACTCTATTGGCTTTTAAGAAACCTGTAAATAATATAATGGAAAGGTACTTAAAGTGGTAGCAGGAAATAATGTGGGTTTTTTTATTGCTGAAATGCATCTTTCTCCTTACATGTTTCAGAAGGCACAACTTATGCTATAGTCTGAATCTTCTTTAAGCAAATGAGAGCTTTTGCTCATCTTTTTCTTGATGCTAGAGAATTCTTATAGCTAAGTCACTTGTGTTTAACCAAATTCTTTCTCATGCTCAAATTAGTTGAAGATGAAAAAATATGCCTATAAAAGCAGCAATGGTTAAGCTGTTTAAGCATTTTCTATGTAATGTGATACATAGAAAACTCAAGATATAATTTAAAGATTTTTTTTGAGCATTTTAAATTTTTGCATGTGTTATTATCTTACTACTCAGTTTTAATGACGAGATTAATATGCAGACACTATAAGTACACTTAGCTGTGCATTGGTACTAGCAGGTACTAAGCATCCTGAAACATCTAATTTAGCCAGCTAGTTAGTTTTCAGCATACTATGCATAGGAGCAGTGGATAGACTGTTTTCAAGCATCACAAACGGACTTTTTTCATGCCCTGAAATTAAAGACATTATTTATGAAAACACTGTAGGTATTGCTGTCAGGAATTGTGGTTGATTTGAAAGAGACTGCTAAAGAAAATTCCCTATTTAAAGCCTGTGCCATTGATGAGCCGGTAACCCTGATGAAATATGTGACTATTATAAACTACTGTATCTTTAGAGGCTTTTCTCCTTCCTTGTAGATCTTGTAGGGTTCTACTTCTCTGGACTCTATTTTTGTGCTGGAGTAGCCAAGCACACTGTCATTTGCATTTGTGACTGCTTTTCCTAGCCACCATTGTAACAGCAAGTGCGTGCCTGGGGGTATTGCCTAACCACAAAAAGCTTGCTTAAAATAAAACCAAATATCAGAGATCCTTGAAAAATCTTAGTTTTTGTAGATGTCTAAAATAGTAATCTTTACAGTAGATTGTGACTTAAGTGCTGGGCTCAGTAACCTGTGCCTGGCTAACATTTTAAGAAACAGCTATGAAGTTTTGTGATGCTGAGAGTCTTGAACCAAAGGTAGTTGCTTTTGGGGGCGTTGGAAGGGACTCTGTTTTTGTTCAAGCTACAAATATTATCTAACCCTCTGGTCACGAAAGAGGTTTTGGAAGTCTGACTGAAATTAAAACTGCAAGGATGACCTTAAACCTATTACTCTTAATATTAACCCTGTGTATGCCTGTGCTGTTATCAATGTTTAACACTGACTCAAAGCATGATGAGTAGCAGCACATCCTGGATTTAGACTTCAGTGCTGTACAGTAGAGGTAAATGTTTTTGTTTTTTTCTCTGCTAATTTGGATACAGTATTATCTTTGAAAAGCTGTCTTTGCCTGAGTAGTTCTAGCATGAAAATCCACTAATTTCACAGTGGTGTGAATAAAATAACAGCATGAGTGTGCACATGGTGCAGTTGGTGCTGGATTTCAAAGTAACATTAGGTGCTAATGCAATGTACTTACAAGTGTATTTTTCTATTTGCTTTAAAGGCTCCTAGCAGTCTTATGGAGACCCTTGAACAACATCTAAACTCACTGGAAGGAAAAAAACCTGGCAACAAGTAGGTGTATATGTTCTACCGCATATCAGGTCATACTGGTAACAATGTGAGACTAGTTGATATTTAGCTGTTTGCATCCCCTAGACTCCTTTTGTCCCTTAGCTTTTCCCTTACAAAATAATGGCAGCTTTTTTCTTACTGGAGGGTGGGGGGAAACAACAGACTAAACAACTGGGAACTTTGCAAAATGAAGGAAAATTAACTGGGAAGCCTTGTAGAAGGAATGTGGTTTTCTTTGCTCTGCTGCTAAGGCTTTTATCATCAAAATTTATTTGTTTTCTAATGGCTTTGCATCTTCTTACTAGATCTGTATCACGGCTAAATATAGGAAGGATTAAGCTGAATCTGTGTTTTTTCTTTTACTGTTGCTTTCCTTGCAATTTAGTGAAGGGTAAGTATGCATGTTTACGTATCACTTGCATGCAGGCATGATTATGTGTCTCTTCTTTAAATTGTAACTAAATTGTTGCTTGCTTTTTTCTATATAGTCATGAAGTTACTTTTGGTCATTTCTGTCATAGCTCCAGATCTTCTAATCAGTTCTAACAGCTCCTAGGATTTATCCAGTTCAAGTAACCTATGGATGGATGCTAGTTCAATACTGGTGCAGTTTTAACTTCCAACTCCTCCTTTAATTTCTTAGATCAAAGCAGCTCTAAAAACATGTAGCAGTATTTTCATACCTCATAATAATGAAAGTAAACAAATGAACTGATGTACATTTTAAACTTAACTGACAGCACCTTAACCGTAGCGTGCTTTTTCTTGCATGTGGAGAACTTTCAGCTTAGACTTTCAAACTAGCCATTTCCATACTTTTAAATATGATTATTTTAAAGTAATTCTGACTTTCTTTAAAAGAGCAGTAGACTTTGAAAACTTGCTGACACATCCTCAGAAGACTTAAGTTAGATAACTGCTTCCATATTGGTTTTATTCTGCTGTTGCATGATTTTATGATATGGTGAAATCTTGCCCAGTACTCTTTCCTACTGGCTAGTGTAGGCCCAAAAGTAAGACACTTTTATGCATCTCTGCCTTTCCTCCCTTTAGTAGAGCTTATTTAAAAGGCAGAATAATCCTGTGATACCAATTAGCTTAAAAGATTCATTTAATTTTTGAAATAAAAGATTGCATTCCTTGTCTAAAGTGGCACATGGAAATTTGAGAAATAAGGAGGGCATGCAATTACAGAGATCTTCAGAAAACTATCACGCTTAGTTTTTGGTCTTCTTGCAGGAGTTTTGATCACCAGAAATATAGTTTCCAAAAGTGTACTTATCTGAAACCCCCCTCCCCCCATTTTTATTTTTTTTTTCCTAGATCTGGGGCTCCTTCTCCTCTGAGCAAGGTAAATACTGCCAATTGCTGTACTAGTTAATTCTTGTTCAATTGATATGCTTTAGGACTTATTGAGGGCATAAAGAGTTAAATTTCTATCTCTTAATCTGATTTTTAGTCTTTGCCACCTAGGCCCTACCTAACTGACAAAACTGCATCTTTTATGTGGCCATTACTTACAAGGTCATTAAATGTGCTTTACTGATCTGGAGGGCTGCAGTGCTGATACCAATGCCGGATGCTAAGCAGCTTTACAAGGGTTTGATGGTCACACTTTGTGAAAGCATTTTTTTTTGCCATTAATCCTCATGTCAGTGAGGAATTTACTCTGTACTTTTTCTCTTCCAAATTCTTCACCCCATTTACAGCTTTTCAGGAGGAAGTTCTGACTCTTTAAAACCACATTCACGTAAAATCCAAGAAGAAAACTTTTATCTGATAAACCTAGTTTCATAATTGACCTTTATTAGTGAGACTGCTCACTTCAATTTAAAGCAGGAATCACTTGTGAAACCATCTTTGTTTGAATGTCATTTGAACTATTGAGTTTTATCATGTCAGTAATAGTAGTTTCTAGTAGCCCTGAAACATTGCCAGGTGCCATGGTTTGTGTCTAATGCAGAAAATGTGCAGGGAAAGACTCAATGAAAAATTTTGAATTAAGGGAGGCAATTCAATGGTTGGTTCTAGTGAAAGCTCTTAAATTTTTTTCTAAAAAGCCCTTTAAAAAATAAAATAAAAAAAAAAAGCAACCAAAAGTCTCCCTTGTTCAGTACTGTAGAAGTTGGTGAGAACTACATGATGGTTCAAAGTGTTCTTATGACTTTAAGTAACCCCCATGATTTACTTGAAGACGCAAAGACTTCAATTTCAAACTTTAATAGAGACATGAGGATCATCTAGAAAGCTTATATCCATGTCCTGCTAGAGTTGTGATGATGTGATGGCAGTAGCAGAATTCAGAAGAAAGTGGCTTCAAATTTGCCATTCTTTTTCTTTCTTGAACGTGGTCAGAATGGCAACCAGTACTAAACATAGGACTTGTTTTAGTTAGTTAGGAAAAGGATCTTCCTATCGAGTGAGATACTGTAACAAAGCTTGTAGTATCTTTCAGAATTACATTGACACTCTTCAAGGTAACTTGAGTCTTCAAGTGCACAGAAGAGTTGCAATATACTCTCCTGGGTGACTGTCCTTGCCACCCTTAAGGTATCTTATCCAGAAGTGGAGGAGCTAATGAAAAAAAATCAGAAGCTGAGTTGTCTCTTATACCTTCCCAAGGACTTAACCATTATCAGTGTTGATGGCTCTAAAGTCTCTTCAGTCTGAAGGTTTACGTACACATTTCTAACTTAATTTCTAACCATTTCTCTTCTCCCACCATTTCTATGATTAAAGTACTGTGGTGCTGTTGGGGACAAACAGGTATTTTCTGTGGACAAAATGAAGGGTCTGACAAATGTAGAAACAAACTTAAAATATATACTTCGTTCCTCCATCTTTAGGATGGTCTTAAAACTGAGAGGAGGGAATTTGCTGGGGAGCAAACTATTTTCTTGGAACTTGCTGAGAATCCTTTGACACAGAAACTGTCAGTTACCCTAACTGGGATTTTAAAAGGCAAGCAAGGCAACTCCAGATCCCAAGTCTCTGAGTTATTTGCCTAGATCTTGGGTGAGTCTTGAATCCAAGGGAGTAGAGCTTGTATGAGACCAGCTGCTGTTGGCTGCAGGTACTCTGAATGCATGGAACAGGCATTTCCTCTTGAGCCAGGAGTCACCTTGAAGTTTCACAACCCTCTGAAAACCTAACCCAGTCTTCCTTAAATTCTTTTCAAGGGGGTGAACAGCTCATAATAAGGTGACCTGACATCAAAGTTGGATTTTTTTAAAGTATGTGGATCTATGCATGAGTTATTTGTGGAAAAATGCTGTTATATTTAATACGTATTTAAAATATTTCTCCAGTCTTCTCCAGCCACAACTGTTACATCTCCTAGTTCTACTCCAGCAAAAACTATTGATACATCTCCTCCAGTTGATCTTTTTGCAACTTCATCTACAGCTGCTCCAGTCAGGTAAGTTAAAAAGCATAAGTGAGTTACTGGGCTTGAGGTAGATGCCAAAGTCACACTTGTAGCAGGAGGCTTGCCTTCAAGATGTTGCTTTACAGGTAGTGTACATCAGTATTGAATGGGCTATGTTATTCTACCAGTATAGATCACAAGTGAGCTCTAACAAAAAAGAAAAATAACACACAACAACAAAAATAAACAAAAAAAACCCAAACAAACAAACAAAAACAACAACAAAACAAACAAAACCTCCACCAAAGACAAAAACCCCACAAAACCAAACAACTAATACCTAAACAAAAAAAACCACACCAAACTTATGGCTAATCTGATCTGTTCTCAGTAGAGTAGTCATGTTGTACTCTTTTCATGATAAACTTCTAATTGAATAGACTAACATAATGTGTAGATGCAAAGAGGCTTTGCTGACCTTCAGTATTCTGTTTCTAAAATTGCCAATCTAAGATTCCTTTTTCTTGCTGTTAAATCAGATAATGAAACACAAAAATAATTAATTTTTGGAGGCTAAAATAAAAATAAAATAAAATAAAATAAAAAAACAAACCTAACCAATGAGAAAATATGAACTTTGCTTTCAAGTCAAAAGAGCTCAGCATGTAAATCTAAACTTGAATCAAAAGTTTGAAGGCCTGACTAACTTCAGTTAAATGTGAGATGACATATCTCACTGAAGAAAGAGCTTTTCTTGTTTATTATTGCAGTATTCTATGTGAACAAGGCCTTGTTCCCTAAGCAAATGTCTGTCTGCCTTAAGCCATAATTTTACCAGCTCTTCTCTACCTCTTGCCTACTATTGCCTGGAAATTCAGGTTTCTTGTTTTCTGGTATGGCCCAGTGAAACAGTGAAGTAGAATGGAGCTGTTTTCAGTTACAGCAGTTACTTGCTCTGTTATTAGGCACCACCTTTTTTGTTTGTTTGTTTGTTTTGAGGGCTTTTGTTGGTTTTGATTGTTTTTATGGGATTGTAAAAGTCTCATAGATCTGTTACAGTGTCATTATTAAGTAACAGAAGTAAGTTAAGGTCTCATCCTGGGCTGTAATGCATTCTTATCACTACTTACTGCAGTAGAATATAACCACTGTTCTCATCCTAAGGCCTAAAAAAAGTCTCTCTCAATAGTTTAATCAATCATCCAAACTATAGGTACTTCCTAATTTCCAGTCTTGATTGATTTATTTATTTATCAAATTTGATTAAAATGGACAAATTGCTCCAGTATTTAATATCTCTCTTCCTTTCCTTGGCAGCTCTTCCAAACCATCCAGTGATCTTCTGGATCTCCAGCCAGATTTTGCTGCTACTGGGCAGGCAGCTCCAGCAGCCCCTGCTGGAGCCACTTCATGGGGAGGTAGAGAAACCTCACTGTCAGCATCTCTTCTTGCATTCTCCATCTTGCCTGGCTGAACGGAAACCTGGCTCTTTTGCTGCTAGCACAAGATGTTCCCAGCTCACTCCCGGGCTTCTGCTGACCTCAGTCAGGCATCCGTTCAGAGCACAAGGCTACTCCTTTTTCCAGGGATATGCATAATAGTATAAACTGCTTATAAAGGCCTGACAGCAAGGCTGGGGGGAGCCAGGACTGTGACTGAAAGTGAGTGGGAAGGGGATAGCTGAAGGTGAACAGGTAGGGTAGGCACTTGAAAACAGAACAACTAGAACTGCTCATGTGCTTATTGGCAATGTGAGGGCAGAAATCAACTTTTTTCCATAAAACAAAGCCCACAGATCATTAGGGGAAGGATGAAAAATATCTTTTTAAAACAAAAATGCGTCTAAAGCAAATCGTGGCAAATTAGTTCTGCTTCAAGTGTGATTACCTCTGACAACCCTTAACATACTTTATCAAAATCTTCCTTATCTGCTTAGAATAATAATTAAAAAGAGAAGTAGATGGATAACTGCTTTCAAATAGGAATACCTAACCAGATTTCTGAACTCTCAGCTGTTGGTGAACTGAGCCTGTTGTTCCAGGCAGCACTAGCAGCTGGTGATCTGAAGAGGACCACAATAAATGTAGGCAATGTTCACTCCTGTCCTTTGAAGACAAAGACTTAGGACAGTAAATGTGATTTAACTTACATAGTTGTAAATTTACTGTGGTGTAATCTTGAGAGATCTTCACTTCTGTGGCAGCTTAATGAACTCATCATCCCTCTCACAGCAGGAATGCTACACTGAGTCATGCTGACTCCACTGTGCATCCTAATACAGGGTACTAGTGGCTTCTGCATTCCATATTTCTCTTCTTAGCTTTAGTCTATTAAAGATTGTATCTGAGCTGGTTCGTTAAGAGAAGATAGCTGTTGTTGATAGGTTGTCCTCTAGACCATATTTTGCATATTCCTACTTAATCTGTTGAATTCAATATAATATAATATTGAAAATATATAGAAAGCCAGACAAAAGAGTCATCTATTCTAGGATGCCTAGGACTAATTATTCTGGGATTTTTGACTGCATCCTATTTGTCTTGCTTTGTCGTTGCTAAGCACTAGAAGGCAAGCATCTGAGATGTTCAAAAGAGCTCATGCCCCTCAGCTAACTTTTTTTTTAAGCAGTTGTTTATTTATGCAGAGTAAATAGCCATCAATACTGTGAAATATTGATTTGCATTGTAATTAAAAGCTGATTTATATGTGGGTTTTTTCCTTCGCTTTTTTTGGACAAAGCACCTCTAGTTTGGAACTTAGGTATTCTTATTCTTTTGAATTACTAAGACCTTTGAAATTGACTAGTAATGCCCCTAATCCTCTTATTCCACAAAAGAAAAGAACAGCTAACTTTTTCCCTTTGGCCAGGATTATCACTAACCTTATCAAGAATACTTCAGTTTTACCTTTCAGAATACCATTCTGGTAATTTAGTAAGCTTCAAGTTAGTCTGCTTTACTGCTGGCAGGAGTCCCAAGTATGGTGGCCTGTTACTGACTGGAATCTTGCTTGCTCTTCCCCCCCCCCCCCACTTCCTTCCCAGTATTAGACATCCACTCAACCACTTTACATCCAAATTAGGAACTAGTTAGACGCATTGACCCATCATACAATTTTCAAAA
>JANHFX010012345.1:37034-65887 GCA_027560015.1 Chloroceryle amazona
CAGTCCCGTAATTGTCCTGCTAGCACTCCGTTAGACTCTCTCGAGTAGAGCCTTGTCCCTCCTGAGCTGGGGAGCCCCCTTTTTTTAAACTCTTAAATAATCACCAAAATGCATAATACATAAATTAGGAACTAGAACAACTTTATGGGAAATTTCAGTATTTTCACAATGTTTCATCCAAGAGTGGGAGAACCTTAGAGTCTGTTAAGGATTGGTTTGTTGTTTGTTTGTGGTTTTTATTTATTTACTTATTTAAACTAAATCTGCAGGAAGAAGCTGGTAGTTGTTATAAACTGTACAGTCTCATAGGTACTACAGAGTCTTCCAATTAGTGCAGATGAGGCCCTATCAGGAATATTGCATCCAGTTCTCAGCTCCTCTGTTTAAGGGAGAGTGGGCTGTCAGAGGGCTACCAGGAGGACTCCAGGAATCTAGAGCACATCTCTGTGGAGGGAGATTGAGGGAGCTGTGCCTCTGTCATCTGTCAAAGAGAAGTCTAGAGGAGACTCTTAATAGTGGCCTACAATCACTTGAAGGGGAGTTACAGAACAAAGCCAAGTTGGTTTTTTTTTGGAAACGGGTTTCCAAGAAATTGTAGTGAAGGGTAGTAACAACAGCTAGCAGCTTCAGAGGGTGATTGGACATGAGGAAAGAATTATTTCCCTCAGACAGTAGGGCTGTACTGAAGCAGACCCCTGTTGCGAGCTCACGGACTCTCTGTTCATGGAGATTTTTGAAGACGTGACTAGGCCAGGCTATGGCTGCCCTGATCCGATGTTGGGCATAATGCTGTTCTGAGCAGGAGGAGCTGACCTTCCTTCTCTCGGACTTTTGGGAGGATGTGTAACGGTGCCTCCCTGCTACTCGAGCTTCTTCCTCATATGCAAAACTTTTGGCCCACAGCAAGTTAACATGGGAACTCCTAAGAAAGAAATAGTAAGAGGAGAAATCTGGAAGAATTGCTGCAGTTCAGAATAACTAGGAAAATGTGAATATCAAATACTTCAAGATGCAGCATCAAACTGGCACTTTAAACGTCACATAAACCTCAGGAATACACATTACCAATAAATGATCTCTGTCTCACTGGCAGTATAGATTCTATGTATTTTGGCATATACTGTATATTAGTATAGCAAACAGTGTAGTTAATGATATGTACAATACCCTGTATATTTTGTTGTGTATCTAGCTATATTTCTGAATACATCTTTTATATTTCTGAATACATCATATTCTGAATACTTTCATATTTCTGAATACATCAATACATCTATGTATTGAATGAACTATAACTTGTGAAAATCTATACTTCCGTGCTAACAGGAGATGACCAAGGTAGGATACTAAGCTGCCCACAGCATATTGCAAGGTGATTAGATAGGCATTTGACAGGCAAACTAGACCATAGTGTTACAAAAAAATACCGTAGGTCAAATTCTCTGTCCTTGTGAGGTCTGACTCTCAGATATAAAAGCAAATTGACTTGAACTTCTGCTCTGAACTACCTTGCACTGTGCCTTAGTATGCGGATTTACTATTAGTATTGTTAATTTAATATTACTATACAATAAAGCATTGGTTTTAATACTTTCCATATTAAGTGTATTAGGTTGCTATGCTGCATGATTGTAATTTTGCTGTATTGTGTTTTGTAACATAACTGGATAACAAAAATGCACAGAAGAATAAGTTAATAGAATGTAGAAGTTTGCCAACAGTTGTTTATTTCAAGACTAGCTATGAGATGTCCACCTGGTGTGAAGTAATGAGACACCAGAGTGCTGCATTTTTAATAGACTGTTACACTCTTTCAGAATGGTGTTTTGACGTACCTCAGCTTGTGCAGTCAGTCAGTCTCAAGTAGAGCCCTCCCAAGGAACCAATTACCCACGTGTGGTTTCTTGCTGCCTTTTTAGCAAGTGTTGTAAAATAAAGACAGACTTGTGAAGATTGATCTGTGCTTGCTCAAAGCATTCTGCTTCCTACGTACTGACACACAGTAAAGCATCTGCTCTCTGTGCTTGCTGTTCAGTGTGGATCAGATCCCATGACCCTGTTATGTGTACAATGAGTCTAGGAGCAACACTGAGCTACTGCTTAGCAGATAGGTAGTTGTTGAGCTCAGACTATTGTAGCTGCAATAAAAATATCCAACAGGCCAAAATGGTCTGTTTTCATAGGTTTTTATAGTTGTTTTTTATGTAGGCAAAGCTTCCTGTCTTTGAGCTCAATCTGACTGATCTCAGGGGACATCAAATTGTAGGAAAGTCTGTCATGGAAGATGATTCACTGGCTTCCAGAAAGAGTTGACTAAGGAGCCGAAGTTGGAACAAAGCCAACCTGCTTACGCTGTCAATCATTCCTACTCCTCCTAGCAAATATTAACGGAGGTGGTTGTTTCTGCATGGGATGCTTGCTCTGTCACAAATGCAGGAAAAGCTTTCAAAGAGAAGCTGCTGTCGTCTTCTTTTTTTTTTTTCCTTTCTGCTCATCACTTGGCACAAGTACAAGAACCACAGCCTGTCTGCCCCTCAGAATGTGTACTGGGGTACTTGGGGCAGTAGAGATGCCATGTATTGTTATCCTGAAATAACACTGTATTTGCAAGCTGCTCTCTGCTAGTGTACCCTGGCTTTAGTGACAGTTTTGGGAAGGGTTCTAGGGCTAATAGGTAGATCACAACAGTGCACTTTGGCAGAACAGTAAGCTGAATTCTGTCTACTTTAATGACTAATGATTTTGACTGTGTTCTGACTACTTTGGCCTAGAAAATGCTCATAGCTAAGCAGAATTATGTTGAGATTCTCTTTGGTATGTTCTGCTCATGGATTATAAATAAGCTTTAACTAAGCCTGTTTACTGTACTTATATGTGAGCACTGAGATTCATTGGGGCTCACTCTTCTAGTGCACACTCTTACCTGATGAAAGTCTTTAATGTGTACAGTGCTGTTAGGTCCAGGAACTTCAGTGTTCTTAGGAGATGTTAGCTGCTGATAAACTTCAAAGAAGTCTACCTACTTCTGGTCTTAGTTTTACACTAAGCCAAATGCAAGAAATAACTAGTATAGTGGTGAATTGAGCTTGTAAAGAAGTAGTTCTTGTCTTTACCCTGGGGTACTGAGAGGTCAGAGACCTTTTTGTCAGCCCGTGCCTAGTTGGTGCTCTCTGTTACAGTTTAAGAAAAGAATCAACTATATAAACCAGAAGTGATATGATATTGGAGCATCTTGTTGATAAAGGAATTAAGGAAGTTATGAAATTCATGAAACATGTACTGATTCTCTTTTGAATAGAGCTATTAAACAGAATGAGCTTTGTCATGTAACAATAACTCCTTGAATGCTGGAAAGTCAAGTGCTGAAATTGTTTAACCTAGACATGTCACTTGGAGAATGAACATATGGCTAATATCTTCAGTTTGGCAGTTCTACTAATTGGTCTGTTTCTTTATTCTGCTGTCATTTTAATGGACAATCACTAGACCTCTTGGGAGAGGGTGAGTAATATTTTTGGTTTCTAAGACTTTTGAATGTTAAGACTCCTTATTAAAAGCTCCAACTTTCTTGAGTTGATTGATTGTGGTCTCTCTCCCTCTTCCCCTTACTTTTCCTGTTTCATCTTCATCATGTGGTTGCATACAGATAATCTGGATGCACTTTCTGGTGTTACCTCTGAGCCACAGATTTCAGATCCATTTGCCCCTGAGCCTAGTGCAACTACTGCTGCAACTACTGATACTACAACTACTTCAGCTGCTGCCGCTACAACTACAACTGTTACTGCTGCCACTGCTGAAGTGGATCTCTTTGGAGGTTAGTTTGGTTGCTCTAGTGCTCTATGCCAACTCTTAGGTAGATGAAGAAATACTGAGTTCAGCTACTGTTAAAAGGGCTCTAACTGAACCAACCAGAGGCATCTATGTGTTGGATTCTAGATGGAACAGGAGATGTAAAACATCCAACTACCTCTTCCTTTGCTCTGCTTTTAGCTAATAGATGACTCTGCATATATATGGAAATGGAAAACTGTATACACTTAAGACTGAGTTACCTTATGGTTGAACAGCTAAGAATATTAGTTTTCAGGTCCACACTGGGTATTCTTTCCACATTAATGAATAAACTATGCACTGCACTTCAGTTTCTGGGAAAAGCAGTTTTGCTTTCATAGTTGAAGAGGACGGACATGGCAGCTTCCTGCCCCTTTATTACATGTTGTGCTTGAGCTGTCTTTGTGCTTCTTTTGGATCTTTCCTGTAAATATAGTGTTCAGCCAGCTGAAATTACTGTATTTCAGCATTCTCGAGTCTGGGTTTTATTTCACATGGTGTTAAAAGTAAATGAAAATGGCGATGAATTTGTACTAAATTCCAACAATACAGTTACTGTATAAGATTTTTTAATTTTAATTATACTCTTTCGGTCTCTAATCTTAGCTGCTAATGTCTTGAGTAAGAATAAATTCCCCCCCTCTATGTTATCAGTTTTCTTGCCACTCCCATGGAGCAGGAAGCTTCTCAACAGCATGACAGGAATTATCGTTTCTTTTCAACACTATACCAGCTCAGGTTAATGGAGAAATCCCTGATTTGCAAACTACTACCACATTTAAGATCACCTGACCACTGTATTTTTCTAGTTTTTTCTTCCTTTGATGCATACTTCCACCATGACAGTGGATGCCACAAATTAGTAATAACTTGCTATCAAAACTGAATTCCAATATGTTTTCTGTGGGGTGCGTTTATCTATTCCTTCCAGTGACAGGAGTACTGGAGAGGTCTCATATGTAAACAGTTTGACTACAAAGGTGTTTCCTAAAGAGTGAAAGTTCCTGTTAAGTTTTGTTTAGGACTGACTTCTACAGACAACGCCATGATAGCCCAAATAAATCTGCTGAGAAGCTGTAAGAAAGGAGTACAACTGCTACCTGCTACTTGGACTTTTACCCATCTTTATAAAGGGAGGAGTTAAGTGCCACAAGATCAGGCAGTTCAGAAGCAGTTTTAAAATAGTTGTGGGCAGGGATTCTGGACACCACTAGGAGCAAGAGAGTCTGATGTTAGTTACTCTCAGAAGCCTGTGGCAGAAGCCAAGACCTGTGCTCATCAACACCCCTAGAGATGTGCACCGTGTGAAACTTGTGGTGTGTAGATGCTGGGTTCAAGCCAGTTTGGGATATAGCACTTTCAAATTGCATTATTAATTTAACAGCTATACATGACTTAGAAAATAATTAAATGATAGTTAAATGGATAGAACTTACTGTAAACTTGCAGCAGGATTAGAAAAAAACACCTACCCTTGCTTATTCTTCCAGTACTACAGCAGCAAGATGTATACTTCTTTTCTTATTTTTTTTTTCTACCTTTTCCACTATTCCATGACTAGAAAAATGGTTGCTACCAAATAATGTGTCTACTTTCATGTTTATGAAGTGGCAAGGAGCTGGATGCTTTTAGTTTTTAGAGATCTAACTGATTGTTAGATTACTTAGTGGCACACATTAAGAAGTGGAGTTGCCTTTATCCTCCACTGGGGAAAGAATTGTACTTTTTCAGTATCCAGATTTCTGTGACTTGACCTCTCCTTTTAAAGAGAATATATTTAGTTGCTCAAATACTATAAATGTCCAGTGGATTGTATATTAGATGAATACTGACTTTTTCCTGGAACGCTTCAGGATAAAGTGAGATTTTATTATTTACAATAGCAGAAAACTTCTAGTTCTCAAGCATAAAAATCTCTAAACATGCTCAGCAGTGAAGGTATTTTTGTGGTGCCTTCAAGACACATGCAGGCCATACCTTTTTAAGATCCTGGAGTCCATGTGGAATTTCCCTCTCTCTTCTCATGGGGATTTCTTTGGTTTTGGGATTTTGGTTTTGTATTTTTTAAGCCTGTGTTGTAAGTGATGTCCAATACTAACATTCCTTGTTACTTTAAGGCTATGTACAGTGCAAAAACCAGTAGGTTTTGGGCAGACACTTTCACTTTCTAGGTTTTGTGGTGCTGGGCATGCTTACACCTAAGTAGGTATTTGACCTTTGAGGTCTGCTAGAGATACGGTCTTCAAGGTCACCTTAACTTTTTGCAGCTTTCCAGTTCTTAGTTGATTTATGTGGTTCCTTGCCATGAGGTGTGGTAGGGGAAAGTACAAGAGTAGTGATCTCAGGACAAAGAATGTAGAGTCTTCAGGGAGTGGCTGGGTAGGGAAAGGAAGCTGAAAAAGGGCAGCCAAGTTGATGGAAGAAGCAGAAAAGGAGACTTTGCAGGAATGACTGTTGTCTGTTTCTCTCTTGCACTATATTGCTGGTGCTTTAGCTGATAGGAGCCTGCATGCTATCTATGACTGGGCTTTGTCTTTGAAAGGAAAAGCATTATGTCTTCATCTCTAACTTGGTCTTGGAAAGCAGATGAGAGATGCAGGATTGATCCAGGATAGCTTTTTTTTTTTAATTCAATCTGATTAATGAGCAAGCTTTCAGCTACTTGGGCCAGCTTGAAGAATTCCTTATCTTGTTTCGGAGATAAACAAGAGGAGGCTATTTCCAAAGTGCAGCTGGAATCATTCCTAAGAGGGAGAAATTTAAAGGTAGAAGAAAAGCAGAATATCTTGAAATGCCATGTATCTCAGTAATATTTTGACAAAGTGTTTTGGGATGCTGGTACTGCGTTCTTGAGGTATATTCAGTTTTGATTTTACTGTAAGTCATGTAAGTAACAAGTCACGGCACACACTGTGCAAATGTCACTTATTCAGATGGTATGAATCGTAAGTAGGCAGAAGAAATACGGTTTTCCCTTTAAAGAAACTAAAGGAAAAGTGATCAAGACTTTTTGGTACATGAGGGCTAATGAATGTCCTTTATGCTGGAACATGATGACATAGCAAACTAGTGCTTATTTAAAAAACAAGAGAACAACAAAAAACAAAACACACAAACAAAACAGACAAAAAACCCAAATAGTTCTTAGGATTCCTTTCTAGCACTGAGCCCAGTGGAATTTCAAAAACTAATAAAGGGTGACTGAAGTGGAAGAAACTGTGGAAGCAGAAAAAATTCTTTCCACCTGTACATTTTAGTTCTATGAACTTTCCTATACTTGTGAATTTCCATAGAGTTGTTTCACATGTTGCATAATGCATTAAATGATTATGAGTCAACTGTATCATCATGTTTGTCATGTATTAATGCCATGGCATCAAATAAAGCCTGAACTGATGAAGTCAAACAGATCCCTCTTCAAGAACACTTTGCTGCACACAAGATGTATTGAAGCACTACTTCCATGTTTCAGAACTTAAAAATTCTCTTGTTTGCACATCATTTCAATAAGAACTACTTTTATTTAACAATTTAAGTGCTACGCAGTACAGATTACAAACCTATCATTCCTAGTTGTTCCAAGCAGTTTGAACTTGCAAAGGTTTCAGCAACATCTTTAAGCTTCCAGACTGCCTGTAAACCCGGCTGAGGATCATGTGCTATTTGATTCTAGAAGTCAAAATCTCGATTCATTTTTGATGCAGAAGATGCACAAACATCAGCAAGTGGCATAAAATCAGTACATCTAGTAACTGCTTTAAAGGGAGAAGATCTCTTACAGTGCTGGATATGCAAAAGTAGGATTATGATGTCAGTATGGAGGAACAATAAAAAAAAGCAATAATTATTTAAATATTTTTCTTACTAATAAAATATGCAGAATTGGATACAATTAAGTAGTACATGTCATGTTAGGTTTTAGCAGACTACATCTGTGCACGTGCAGCAGAACCTTTTGAAAGGCTTCAAAGAACTTTCTAAGCATTAACTTAAAGCAAAGAAACAAACAACAAAACAAACAAAAAGACCCCACAGAACACAACAACAACCTCTTGGTTTGAACTATGAGTTGTAGGGTCACCTGTTCAAGTTAGTTTGTCTCTGTGCTCATACAGTTTTCTTTCATACAGTTTTCTTTTAACTTCTCAGAGTAACTATGTTAAAGTTCTATAATACAGTGTTTTTCCTTTAGATTCCATTATGAACTTAGTTGTTTATCCCACATGCCATTTAACCGAAGTATGATGCTAAAGAACATAATAATGCTTGGCAACAATCTTATTCAGAAGTGGCAATAAATATTAAAGCTGATGCCAAGCTAGCTGTTCCCTTCCATCTGTGGGCTGGAAGGAATTTGTGCCCACCTAAATTTCCATGGCTGTTGCACATGGAACTTCAACAGTTGACATCCGCACAGGAATAGGTATTACTCTGAGGCTGAAGTGGTCCCAGCATAAAACTAGTGACTAACTCTATGCATTCTGGAATCTCACTTTGTATGAAATCTGGAGTCTATCCTTTTCTGCTGACATGTTATTATGAACAGTGTTGACCTAATTCTGTGCCGTGGGCCTGCAAGCTTGTATGGATAGAAGTGTGCTCTTCTGAAAGATCCCAGGGTGACCCTCCATCTGAAAGCTGGCCCAGTACAGAAAAACCCAATACGTATGACTGTACACATAGCATATTCTCCAGGAGTACGATTCAAAACTCTTCAGTCCAGTTCTGTGTTGAGTTTCTACGTGGTGTATACCAGTGTCTGGTATGCATGCAATACTGTGTTGTTTGACTGATTAGGACCTTTTTGTTTTTTTTCACTTGGACAACTGCCATCCAGTTTTGTTGTGGAACCCTGTTATGTGAAAAATAGAATTATATTTGAAATGGCTTATTAGCAGGCCTTTTTTTGCTACTAACTCATTTTAATTCTATTGTACAAGACTAGTTGGCTTTCGTTTCTTCTGTTGGAGTTTCAATGCATGTTCTTTTGAGCTTTTTAGATTAACTGGCACAAACTTGTTTTTAAAATGTTGTTTTCATTTTAAAATTGACACTCAAGTTAAAGCATGTTAAGCTTTTTTTCTGTACTAGTTTGACAGTGCAATTGCAGTATTCCCCAACAGACTTTTTTATTTTTTTAACTTGCTAACTTTTGTAGCAGTAGAAAAATGGCTTTTATGAGCATCTTGAAGTATTTAATCCTAATTGCACAGTCTTTTTGTGAAGAAAATGCTTGCCTATGAGGATAGTCCAAATGGCACTGTCCATTAGGACTACTTCATGGAATTAAGAGCTACAGATAGTGGTTTAAGCCTAGGAATAATGCTATAAAAATACAGAACTTGAAATTTAAACATACCACTTGGCAAACAAAAAGAAAAACCCCACAGTTGTTTTCCCTGACTTGACTGGTTGGCCTAGAGGTGATCCTAAAACGAGAGACAACTATGGCTGGCCAAGTAGTTAAGATAAACATTCTTGATCTGGCAGAAGCAAGCTGAGTAAATATAACCTATGCATCAGGTTATGGCTTCAGAAAGATCCGATTGGAATACTGTTAAGAAACAAGTAAGTTCATTTTCTCAGATGTTGCATGACTGACTTGGCTCAAAAACTAGAAATGCTAGATGCAGATCTCTGTCAAAATAATTGGATTGTTACTCGTAACAGTGCTATTAAATTTGCAAAGCACTACGCAAGTAAATTCAGAGTTGCAGATTAATCACATGTATTATGGGGCTTTGAGCATGCAAGTTTCTAACAACTTTATTAACACCAACTTACTGCCATATCTCTGCTCTTTCTTCATTAGTTAATTTTGGGTAGTACATGAGCATGCTGCTCTGAACCCTTATACAATAAGAATATCGCCCTCTTTTACACTCACTGTACTTCCTGCGGGCAACCTGAGGAGCTCCATCTTTAAACCCTGTCTAGAACATGCTTGTGTGGGGTTGGGGGAGAGACAAAGCGTTCTGCGCTGCATGACTTGTCTTGCTGTCAGAGTAATAACATTCATGTTGTATAAGGGGATCTACCTGTGCAATTTAACTTGGTTCTTTTACTATATTTTTTCTTCTCTTTATCCTTTTTCCTTTTAATTTCTGTTCTTAAACTGCACCCAAGATGCCTTTGCAGCTTCTCCTGGGGAAGCCCCTGCAGCAGCTGAAGGGGCAGCAGCACCAGCTACCCCAACCCCTGTAGCAGCAGCTCTTGATGCATGTTCAGGAAATGGTGGGTTTTATGTCATTAGTCTTTTGTTTTGCTGTTTGTTTTTTGTTTGTTTGTTTAAACTACATGGCAGTGTGTTTTTCTGAAATTTTCATAGTGTTTGCAATTGGCCAAAGCCAACCTTAGACTGAAGAGCATGCTTAACAAAACTACCTGTTTCCAAGTCCCAGCAATTGTGCTTATTTGGTAATACTAATAAGCAGCTCTGTCTGTGCTGAGTTTTGTAAGCAGTAACCTGCTAAACTGCATATTCTTTCATCATATTTCTGTCATTTTTGGCCTTGTCAAACAGCCTTTAAAAGTTCTCCCCTTTAGTAACTAGACTGCTCAGCCTTTCAGATGGTCTTTATTTCGGCAAACAGAAGTAATGTGTGTGGATAAGTAAGCTAGACCTTAGAGCAACCTCCTCCGTGTGCGTGCGTGTATCTGTACATGTGCATTGCCTGTAGTTGCTATGTTCTTGACTTCCTCCCTCACTGATCCAAAGTATGCATACACATATATTTCCCCTCTCCTTTTTACAAGACCCCTTTGCCCCATCCGAAGGTAGTGCAGAGGCTGCTCCTGAGCTGGACCTCTTTGCTATGAAGCCAACAGAGACTGCTGTTCCTGTAGTTACCCCTACAACTAGTGCAGCCACTCCAGTTCCTGCAACAACTCCTTCTCCAGCTGCTGCTGTTGCTGCTGCTGCCACTGCTACTACAGCTACTGCCACTACCACTACTGCCACCACTTCTGCTACCGCCACCACCTCCGCTCCTCCTGCTCTAGATATCTTTGGTGGTAATTTTGTTTTTAACTCTTTGATTCTGGTGGATTGATCTGTCAGGAGTACAGAACAAACAAATCCTTGTTGCATGCATGCTGTGTGCCAGGCTTTCAAACCAGAGAGCCTATTAACTCCAAATACAATGTGCAAAACTTGAAAGTTCTGCTTTCAGTCCTGCCTTTCAAAAGTGAGTTAAAGACATGTTATGTTCTTGGCCTTAGATTTATTTGAGTCTGTTCCTGATGCACCTGCAGCACCTAAACCAGATGCTACTCCTAGCATAGATCTCTTTGGTACAGGTAAAGAAAACTCTTCTGCTTTGAAGCTGTGTGATGGTGTAAATTGACTTGAGTGATACTTACTTCTCATTGGTTTTTCTTTCATTTCTGAAAGATGCATTTTCTTCTCCACCACATGGAGCTTCTCCTGTGCCTGAGAGTTCTCTCACTGCTGATCTCTTATCTGGTGAGTGCTTGTTTTCACAGGTCATCCTACAGATTCCTGGGTTTGGGTTTTTTAACAAGTGTAATTAAAAAGAAAAAAAAAAAGAAAGAAAAAATACTATTTTCAAATTTACATCTTTGATCTAAAATGCTAAGTTGTGGGTTTGATGCCTTGGTCACAAGATGTACAGTTGCAGAAGATGCAAACCATGAAGTGGCCAACACTGAAGCTGAGTAAGTAATGTGGTTGAGAAAGTAAATCCTCCTCTAAGCATAAGAAATTCTTAATAAGAAATGTTTTCTTTAAGTACTGTTGTTTTCAGTTGCTATGTGAGAAATGTAACACTTTCTGTTTGCAGTTCTGAGGACTGTTACCTGAATTTACCAACCCTGTGGTTCTAACCGGTGGAGCCCACGTGGCTTTGAAATATTTAGCTATCATTGTTGCCTTGCTGATACTAAATATTATTTATCCTATGCTTACTGCAGTGGATGCATTTGCAGCCCCTTCTCCTCTACCCACTGCCTCTCCAGCAAAGGTGGATTCTTCAGGTGTGATTGACCTATTTGGTGGTGGGTATTTTTTTTTCCTCACCACTTCAGAGTTGAATCACTTCATTTCAGTTACCTCTGCACTTTGCTAAAGCTGTGGGTTGCCCCTTCTTAAAGCTTTTCTGTGTAGCATTACAGCTAAGACTTGCATGTCCCATTCTTCATATTGTACAACAACGAACTGCAAATAAGCTGTCGGTGTGGTCATTCTGTTGTCATTACACTTGCCATTCTGTTTTCAGTCCATGCATGTATAGCTCTTCCTTAGAGGTCCAATGAAAGTCTGTTGTGTTCTTTCTTCTTCTTTGCAACTCACTGTGGTCACATTGTTTTCTCTTGGTTCTGTTTCTCAAAGTAGCTGAAGTTTTGAGGGTAGCTTGTCTCAAACTGGGTATCTGAATCATGGGATCTTTGTTGGGCTTGACAAGGTGGAAATTGGGAAGGGCACAACCAACTCTAGGAGTGTTGTAGAACCTGAATGTTACTTAGAAATAATGAATTTTCAAAATTAGTGAAATATTCCTCTAAAAAGACTTTATGTGAGTCACTATTTTCTGGCTAGAATAACTCCAAACTCCCACCTGATGCATTCATCTCCAAAGATGGGAGGGATAAGCCCTCTTGTCTAGAATGCTGTGGTTTGTATGTGTTTTCTGAAAAAAGGCCCAAATGTTTCTTTGAGAAAATGTTTCTTTGAAGTGCTGCTTTGTTGCACCTCCTTTGTTCCACCTGAACTTTGCGTCCATGATACTGCTTTGCAATAAGGATGGCCAAGAACTTTCGTTTTCTTCTGATGATGAATGAAGTGTTTATCCTTTTGTCATCTTTTATTCCAAATAAGTGATTAATTGGTGCATTTAATATTTAACTTTTTACCTTTTCTTGATGCTTTCTGGAATTCCCTTTAGATGCTTTTGGAAGTAGTGCTTCTGAACCCCAGCCCGCAACCCAGGCTGCTTCTAGTTCCTCAGCTTCTGCAGACCTACTTGCTGGTAATAAAGAACCTCTAAACTTTTTATTTTAAGGCAAAACTAAGAAATGGTCTTTGAAATATTTTATGTTCATTGGCTGTAAGTGGACTTCTTCAGTGGAATAAAATTTCTGTTCACAAGATTTCTTAAGGCATTAGACCTCTTAAATTACAACTACATGATGTATAATGGGTACTATAAATACAAGTTAACTTCCTAGATTATCTCCTTCCTATGCTATTCATTTTCCTACCTTCTACACATTTTTCTATACTGTTCACGGAGTAGGGGTATATACATAAAATTTCTTTGGCTGACTGTAGCTGTGTTTAAGTTAAGCAGTATTGCAGGCTATGCTACTTTTTCCTTACTGCTAATTTACCTGCTTTTCTTGGTTCATTTAATTGAAGCAGATTACACATTTAAATATTAGGAGCTCAGATGACTGATTTGGTAGCAGTCTTGCAGTTGACCAAGGAGAGTGGGGTGACAAGAGAGAGCTTTTCTGAGCACAAAGGTGTAGAAGGAATAGAGGCCCTCTATTTATACTAGATGAGATGAGGTCTCTTCTAGTGCTGAATGTGGCATCCCTGTTACACCCTGTTTCAAAGGCTGAATAACTATCGTAGGCTTGATCCTACAGATAAGCAGCTTCAGCTGAATTCTGTTTGTACTATTCTTCAAAATTCGTGCAGGATCATGTATTTTAGTGGCTATAGTGATTGTGCTAAACAGCGTGACTCCTCCCCATCCCTGTTTGAAGTTTGTAGAGAAAAAGATCCCCGCATCTCTTCCTCAAGTCTAAAGGAAACTGTGAACTCTCAGCTGAGGAAGATTTGGCTTAGTTTCCCTTGTGTTTCTAAAAGGTTGGAATGTTAACCTTCATGAACTTCAGAGATGACTGTTAGCTTTGTACTGTACCTTTTGTGGCTTTAATTCTAAGCTGGAGTGATAGTCTGCCCCTTATGCAACTGCTAACCCCTTAAGGTGTGATGGGCCCTGATGTCAGTTGCTCTCTGTATGTCTGAAGGTCTCTCATGCTAGATTACACTGTGTTAGAAGTCCAACCCTATCTGTTTTCCCTCTGTATGATCATGAGGTGTCCTATGTTGAATGAGAAATACATAATGTGAGTCACTTCAGTATGTAATCTGCTCAAAGTGCTGTGAGTTGATACAGGTAGGTGCTTGCACACTAGAGCCATTTCAGAAGAGACATTTTCTAGCACCTGCACTAAGTGTGGGCATCGCCTAGTAGTGTTCCAGGAAGGCAGGAGTAGTCCAGATAATTATAATAATGTATATGCCTGTCTCAATTGGTTCTAGTACTGGCAAGCCAGCTATTTAAAGTAATATATAATGCATAAATTCATGCTAAACCTTTAGTACAGTCAGTTTCAGGATTTTAAGGTAGAAGGCCACCTTTTGTTTTAGTACTGTAACTCTTCATATTACTCTATGGATAGCTTAAAACCAGGGATCAGGCTTTAACTAGTAGATTCTGAAACTTAGCAGTCACTTGCAGCTCTGTGCATTATTGGATGGCTGGGTGCAAAGATGTTGTTGGGCAGAAGCTAATACTGCTTTTGCAAACATGATAGTACAAAATATTTTATGTCCCTATCTGTAACTAAGCTTAAATTCCAGTAGGAGTTATGCTCCAGACAGATTAAACTTCAGCAGTGTGCTCTCTGAATCTGATGAGTCACATTAAATCAAAGCTGAAATTATAAAAGGGATGTTATTAGTCTAAATACTCAAGCAGACCTGAAGCAGTTGGGATAAATAGATGAATTTTTATTTATTTTTTTTAATATTTTTGTTTTGAATATACATTCAAATCTACTTAAGCCCTTTTTAATCTCTATATCTGCCAAAAAAAAAAAAAGTCTGTAAGCATCACAGCATATTGCTAAGCATTTGTTCATCCTAGATAATGGCAGATGTATAGCCTGCAGTGTAATCTAGTTTTAAATTTAAGAGTGGCCAGAGTGGTGGCTGAAGGCTTGTCCTTCATGATTTATGAGTGTTTGGTTATACTAAGTGTTTATATGCATAATTTTTACAAGTATACTTACTATGCATCATTGTGTTAAGTGTTCTGCTGTCCAGTATGTTTCTAGTCTCTTCTTGGCTCACTTAGAAAATACAGTAGATTTTTTTTTTTTCATGCTCTTCTAAGCCTCTCGGCAGACAAGACTAGAATGATACTGATAAATGCAATAGTCCAGCCATTTTCCCTTCTAGATCTTCCTATCTAATTAAACAGTGTCTATGTACCACAGTGTGTACTCTAATAGTGTTCTTATAAAAAATGTTACTTGAATGTGTAAGTAAAAGTACCCTCAAAACTGGGCAGTTCAGGATGCTGAGACAACACATCTAATGGGGTTCCTAGACAACTAGGGACTTACTCTGTTAAAACTTTTTTATTACTTCTGTGCCTGGTGTTACTCTTAAATTGCACAGAGCTAAAAGCTATGGAATTGAGACAAATTGCCATGCAGGCTTCACCTGAATCTGGGGAGAGCTCTCTTCTGTAGCTGGAGAAGGAGTCACTTTATGGGGCTTTGCAAAAGCTTACATAACTTTCTAAACAGTATCTTATAAATGGATATTAAGTCATACCCTGCTACCAAGCTCCTTGCTCTCACTTGTGAAATTAGATGGCTCCAGTGCTTTATGAATTGCTGCAGTCAACTGCTTTTGTCATCCCTGTATCTTGTCAGTGCACTTTTAGTCTGATTCTTTGGGTATTAGCACTTTTTTGCAGATAGTTGACTGCATGGAGATTTACCATGAGCTCTACCGTGGGACAGGTGCTGAACTAGGACAGAGCTTGTATGTAAAGATCAGAGGACAGGTCAGCATCAGTGATGTTTTAGCAGGTGTCTGCTGCAGACCACCTGATCTAGAAGAGGCAGTAGAGGAAGCCTTTTTTAGGCAGCTGCAGAAAGCCTCGCTATCACAGGCTTTGGCACACACAGGCAACTTTAACCACCGTAGTGTGTGATGGAAGGGCAATAGGCACAGGTAGTCCAGGGGACTTCTGGAACGTATTAGATAATCCCTTGATTTGGGTGATGATGATATACCAGAGTGAGTTCAGTGGAGGACCACCGAGATGGTGGCTGCTACAGGAGAGGCTGAGAACGGGGTTCATTCAGACTTAAGAAGAGGAGACAAAGGGGAGGCCTTACAGCTGTCTAAACTATCACTGGAGGATACAGAGAAGTCTAGACAGGTTCGTCTTGGAAATGCACAATGATAGGAAAAAAGCAATGTGGGTGGAAAATTCTGTTTAAATACTGGAGGGTTTTTTTATTTTTACGGTGAGGACGGACAGATATGACAACAGGCTGCCCAGAGCTGCAGTGAAATGTGTCTTCTTGGAGGTGTCAAGGTAAATCTCTGGGAATCTGATTTGATTAGCCTGGCTTTGAAGAGGGGACTGGGCTGCTTGACCTCCAGAGGTCCCTTCCA
The DNA here is from genome assembly GCA_027560015.1 of Chloroceryle amazona. Classification (NCBI taxonomy): domain Eukaryota; kingdom Metazoa; phylum Chordata; class Aves; order Coraciiformes; family Cerylidae; genus Chloroceryle; species Chloroceryle amazona. The sequence goes on from JANHFX010012345.1 coordinate 53,317, forward strand.
ACCTAAATTATCTAGTAACAAACCCACTTCAAGAACAGACCTTGAAGAGCCGAGGGCAGATCTCTGATCCCAGTGTGTTTGTCCAGATTCAGAGTTAGCATCTGTGAGCATCTGATCTTCTGTGGATTAGGATTTTGGTGATAAGGGCTTCCTGGTGCCAGAACCCAGAAGTAGGCCTGATAAACTCAGGGAAGAGTTTATCAAAACTCACACAGAGTTTTGAAATGCTCTTTACTGCAGAAAGGAGGCTTCTCTGCTTCCCACTCCTGCTTCTCTGGCTTCAGCCAATGCCCTTGGTTGGTAGCATCTGAAAGGACCAGTTTAAGTTACGATCTGAGTGATTTTGGTCATTGACTGCAATCTGGCAATCTTCAGCTGAAGGGTGCAAATTATGAGGTGTTTCTAATCAGGTTGTGTTCTCCTGGGCCTGTAGTGCATAGTCAGGATGCCATCCTCTCCCAGCTGTATCTGAGGCCAGTGTATTTTATTTGTTCATGTAGGCCAACCATTCCATAGCTAAAGCCCATCTGCTGGTGGTACACCAAGTTGCTGGCCTGGTGCCAGGGACCCAGTGATGGCACACCGCTCTCATTTCCCTGCTAAGGGTTTTGGTTTGAATACAGTTAGCTGCTGCTAACTGACTTCTGTTTGAAAACACGCATTTGATGTGTAAATAAGTCTGATGCTTGTATAAAGTGTGTGTGTATAAACTTATTCTTTCATCACTTGTTAAATGTTTGGTGCTCAGTCTTACTTTCTTCTCTGAGAAACCAAAAGTTTTTGTGGAAAGCATCTGAGATCTCACAGTAACATTTGATATAAGCGATGCTCACAATTTGAGCACAAGTTCTTTATGTTGAGCTCTGGTCTGTCTCATTGTTAAATGTCTGGGAGATGCTTGATTTCATAGCTGGAAATGTGCTGTTGTCACTGTGTGAAGGTGTCTGTGTGACATGCTATAGTTGATGTATCTTATGACCATGAAAAGCAGTTTGGATAAAAAGTTGTAAAAAAAAAAACTCTAGAATTTTTATTTTCCCATTTTTAACAAGCTTATTTCCTCACTGAACTGGTAACTAAAGAAACCTGAAAAAAGAAGAGGAAGAAGGAAATTAGTTGATTACTTCCAACAAGAGCTGTACAAACTATTTCAGCAAAAGACAAAGTAGTGATAAGGGTTTAATTTGATGAGATGATACTTTTAAAATTGGTAAGTTGTTTTTGATATTTAATGTCAACAAATATGACTGTTGGAATAGCATCCTTAATTTCTCAGATTTCACCCAAGTGAAAAGATCTGGTTTTACTTCAGATGATATTAGGACTTAGAATGGTCTCTACAAAAAGGAGAAAATTATCTAAAGGAAGAATTTTAAATGAGTAAGCATTCAAGCTTCTGTACACAGGCAGCAATGATTAGCTGGATAAATGAGGACGGTAGACTAGACAATCTCCATGAGTAGCATTTATGTCAATATAGGGTTTATAAAATATACATTAACTTTAATCGTGGAGATTCTGTAGCCTACAAGCTGTGTGGTACTTGTGGGTGCTATTGATTCTGCTTTGGCTGGGGAGGGAAGGGAGTGGGTGTGGAACAGCATCTTGAAGACATCTTGATGAGGCAGACCAGGATGTTTTAAGATGGTGAGAGAGGTTAAACTGGATTAGTACAATACTGCTTTCTGGATCGAGTTTCCAAAGTAGTTGATGGGTTATCATATGCTTCTCTCAAGCTAGTCCCCTATTTCTCTTTTTCTGAACTAATTCTTGTTTCTTGCATTCTGCCTGGGATATTAGTTACCTAGAACTACAGTATGTAGTACTGGGAGAATTGTGTTCTCTTCTCTGTTGGTCTGCCTCTGCAGAAATCTAAACACACATTGAAGCTTTTTATTGGTGATTCTCATAAAAATCTTAAATTCCCTGGGTCATACGTGGCGTATCAAGAATGCTTGTGTAGTACCGAGTAATTTACAATGGTCTAGTAAGAATTGTATCTACTGCCTTCTATAGATTGAGCTTTTGTTAAACACAACCCAATGAGACTAATTCTAATGTACACACCTCTGTTATGTGGCTTTTTCAAGGCTTTGGAGGTTCTTTTATTGCTCCCTCTCCATCACCATCCCCGGTCACTCCAGCTCAAACCAGTTTACTACAGCCTAACTTTGATGCAGCTTTTGGGACAACAGCTCCAACAACTGGCAGTTCATTTGATACATCAGGTGAGCCACAGGTTTCTTACTGTGAATTTTCTAATGTGTTTTTTCTGTGTCAGATGAGTTAATGACACCATATTTAGGCCGTGAGTACAGGCAATATCAGTAATTTTCCTGTTCCTTCTCCTCTGGAAGAACTTAGGATGTTGCTTAGGCTGGTTGGTGTGTGCCCAAGAGCTCCCTGTGCCCATTTCTTATTCTACCATGTCAGTAAAAAACAAACTAGTGTGAACATCACTCTTGCATGTGCTTCACTGCATGAATCAGGAATTACACAAGGAAAACAACGTTATGTAAATTGAGTACATAGGCAAATCTTCTCGTTGCTGCTGCTGAAGCTGTTCTTGAGCTTGCATGGCACCTGAAGGTACACAAAATGGAGACTGAGGTTGTGTTCTTTGCCTGACTATAAGCTTAAACTTTCATCACTGCTATCATTTTGTTTGTATCTCTTCCATTCTATATTTTCCATGCTGGGTCCTTGCTACAAACTTAAAATTGGTGAGTTCTGCAACTGTACAAGAAAAAAAAACAAAACAAAAGGTTGAAGTAGTACTGCTGCTTGGTTATTTGGTTGCTTGCCAGTGCACATGCTACCCCTTCCTGTTAACTTAAGATTAGCATGTACGTCAAATACAGATCAGAAGATAGAATGCTGGCATGAGATGTACCAGGCAGTTTGATTTCAAGGGATCTAAAAAATGAAGTTCTGAGTTAGATAACTGGACTAAGGAGACTGTGTCAGTGTGGATGGTTCTGGTTCCTTCTGATCTCATAAGATGTTTGTAGGTTTTCCCTATTCCCTGCTGCTTGCAAGTGAATAGTTAACATCTTGAGACTTTCAATCCTGTTGCTGTAAGATGTCAAGATAAAAGGCTGCCTTTGCCACAGTAATTCTGACTGGTGTTTGCTGCAAGATGTTCATTTTAAAAACCTTTAAATGAATATCTCCCTACAAATGCATCTGACATCTCTCTAAGGATGGCTGTAAGAAAAATAACATCGTGTAGAAGTGGTGCTTTATCTATGTAGATTCAACTCTCCAGTTAAAGTCCTTTCAGGCATGTCCTCTCATATTTGTTCTTACTGGTGTAGCTCTTTCAGTATTGATGTACATTCAGTGTCTAGTAAAATGACATGCATGCCCTTGTTGGCATTACTCTTAATGTCAAATGGTGTTTTGGTAAAACTTGTGATGTGGTTGTCTGTGCTATATTTGTTGGAACAACAGCAAAGTGACAGGTAGTGTTTATCTTACCATGTCTGTTCTAACCCATTTTCCTTTCTCTTCCAGTGTTTGATGGCTTAGGTGATCTTCTCATGCCAACTATGGTTCCTTCTGGTCAGTCTGTAACACCTTCAGCCACAGGAACAGTCACTGCTTCAGCAGCAAGCAAAGGCCTTGGAAGTGATCTTGATTCGTCTCTTGCAAACTTAGTAGGCAGTAAGTGTCAAACTGTGGGTTTTAAGTGGTGTGGCATACAACTATGTTACTTTTCCATGGAGCCAAATACCTGTCTGCTTTAGCTTGCTTCAGGGTCCTTCTGTTTCCATGGCTGGGGGGGAATCAGGGAAGCTATGGGCAGGAATAAGGCATGATAGTCTGGAGCTGGTGGTCTGGGTTCATAACTTGTCCCTCTTGGTGTGCAGGATTTGACTTGGATAATGAGATCGGTTTGGTAGGTATGATGTGTAAGGTGTGAATGTCCCAGGTAGATTCAGGGGCACATAAGACTCTGAATTGATGTACCCCTGCATAATAACAGAGGGAAAGGTGGGAATCATCCAAAGCATGTGATAGCGGTGTGGAATTTAGGCAGAAAAGCTGGTGCACACAAATAGCTGCTTTCTTGCTTAATGAGAGGGAGGAGGTAACAGTAGGGTGAGGAGTGCAGAATAGCCAAGAACAGACTTTCTCTTGGAGAGTGAACTTTACAAAACATGTTCTTGAAATGTTAAACTAAAAAAAATGTTCTTTTTCCTGTAGTAGGAAAAGGGCTAGAGCCTTTAAAACTAGAGATCAGTAGTTGCAGCCCCCCCAGAAGACCTAACAGAGGCCCACCTAGGCTAAGGTGCAATACTGCTGAAGTCGTACTTTGGATGGTTGTATAAATTGTAAACACACCACAGCAGAGATATAACTGGTCTTAGGATGTGTGCTCTTCTGTTAGGTGTGGGGGGAAATACCATGCATAACAGTGAGCAGGACTCTTTAAACATTTAAAAACTCTTCTGCAAGTGATTTGGTATATTCAAGTCTGGGGGAGAAAAGTCAAACTTAGCAATTTGGGACTTACAGGACATGTTCTGGTCATGTGAGAATAATATACTTTAAAGCTAAGTTTTAAAACTTTTTCCAAAGATTAATTAAGAAAACTACTTGGAGTTCCCATATATGATAGAGCAGATAAGGCAGTGCAAGACTTCCAGGTAATATTCAGGTTTATGTGTATGTGAAAAATATCTTTTTACTTCTCTATGAATAAGGAACAAAAACTAGTGTTGTCATTAATGAATAAATAGTTCAGTTCTCTTAAATAACTTAGCATTTTGTAGACCTAAATCTATTGTTACTTTGGTTTGCTTTATGGAGCAAAAATGGCTTCCTCAACTGTAAGACATCTGCAGGTTTCCTTCGAAGTTTGTCCTAAAGAATGGGTAGATGTGGCCAGTCCTCTGATGCTGTCTAAATGAAGACAGCCAAAATGTTATTCCTCTGTGTAAGCCCATGTGCAATGAAATGTGAGCTGTTACTTTGACATGCTTGAACTTACTAAACACATGATCCTTTTTTTTCTCCTTTTTCTTATACTTTCCAGATCTTGGAATCTCTGGTACCACTTCAAAAAAGTAAGTTCACCTTTGCTTAATAAAAAAAAAAAAAAAGAGAGAAATAAAAAATTTTTCAACTCTGATATATAGGCTTACATCTATTTCAGTGTTTATTAAGAATCAGTGAATTGGTTATGTGCCCTTCCACCCCCCAAAAAATCTCAGAAAAAATCTGGATAAAGAATTCTATTCTATACAGGTTCATTGAATAATAATAAGGTTAAATGTTCCTGACATAGCTTTTAAACTTGCTGGCTTTAATATGAGTGTTAGAATTTTAATTTTATTTTATTAATTACTGTCTTCATATCGGATTGCTGATTTCCAAACAAGTTAAAATGAATCAGATAATATATGGCTCCCCCAGTAATGTAGACTAATAGGTAATAACTTTGTGATCTTTTTACAGACGCTGGATGTGCTTATTGTGTAGCCATTGGAATACTTGTAAATTAGAAAAGAAGTTCATTCCATGCAGTGAAAAGCTGCTTTTTTAATGAAAAAATATTCACATTTATATTGCATTATATTGCATTTATTTCTGAATATATCTTCTTAATCTGATTGCTTACCTCTGTGCTGAAATGTTTTGTGCCTCTGTGGAGATGACAGGAGGAATACGTATAAACACAGTGTGAACTTTGTCCCTAAAGCATAGCTACCTTCAATCTACTGCATTCAAATGGTGTATCTTGTTCCGGACAGAGTGGCCTCTAACAAAAAGTAGTTTTGCAACAGCCCTTTTATTCTATGAATGATTTGTTTCTCCTATATCTATCAACTTTTTTCAGAACTGAATGCTTTCCTCCTTCAGCTGTTTGAGCAAGACTTCCAGCAGTGAAATGACCTTTCAGAGACTTCTAGCAGGCAGCTCTACTGCCTGGCCCCAGTAGAATAGACAGTAGCAGTCCCTCTTCCTACTTTGCAAGGGTATATGCAATAATACATTACCTTCCATCAATACTAAGTAAAACTTCTCTTTAAGTTTCACCACAAAAGCCATAACCATGTAACTGACTGCAATAACAACCCTTGAAACTGAGCAGCACTAGAAGTGTATTTTTCTGTTAATAACTTAAACTACATACTATAAACTAATGTAGCTACAAGCCTAATGTTAATGCGTATTGCAGTTGGTTTTCATTTCACTGTGAGGGTATGTAAATAATAGCTCTGTCTCTCTCCCTCTCTATCAGGGGAGACCTCCAGTGGAATGCTGGAGAGAAGAAGTTAACAGGAGGAGCCAACTGGCAGCCAAAAGTAGCACCTGCAACATGGTCAACTGGTGGTGTCCCAAGTGGTCCGTTGGTAGGTGGTTAATCCATTGATACCACTGGTATTGAAATGTCAATATGTTATGAGACTATGCACACATACATGTAGGCACTGCTCCTGTCTACTTCAGGTAAAGAGTTTGCTTCCCGACAAATGATAGGATTGTTTGAAGTCACATTATTAACACCAGATTTACAGGTGGCATAAAGAAATCACTGAGTTCAGGTCAATGAAAATATACTAGCGCATGTACCAAGATACACAAGGACACATAATACCTGTGGGCATTTCCAAGTGTGTGGTTAGTTGTATAGGTCTTGGCAGCACCAGACCCAGGTCGATTGCCCAAAAGACAGCAGTGCTGATCCAAAGCTGAAGTACTGGAAGGAGAGAAAATAAAGAGGTATTTCTCAAGCTTTCCCGAATGCAGTACATCAAGAGAGTACAAAGGATTCATCATGAGGTGATTGATGTTGGATTCCAGGTGAGTAGCTTGTTTAGCAGAGTAAAGCAGTCCGATGGAAAAGCTAAGATTGCCCTCTGAAATATATCAGAAGGCACTAGCTTTGAGAGAATAGGGCTGAGTTGAGCTGAAAGTCTCTATTTGGCACAAGAGCAACTTGAGTATGCTATGACAGTAATCTGAGAGGGGTCATACCTCACCTCATCAGTGTCGAACAGGGCATGAAACAGCCTCCATTTACAAACAGTTATGCTGGGAGGGAAAGAAAGGACTACCAAGTTTGCAGGGAGAGTAGAACCAGTTCAGTTCCCTGGCCCCAGCCAACTATTAATGTGACCCTAAGCATGTTCCAGCTTGTTGCTTAACCTTATGGAAGGTACAAGAATTCCCTGAACTTGGTACTTTATTGAATGTATTAGTTGTAATGTCAACTTTTTTTCTTAATAGAAAGGCTGGGCAATACTGTACAATGTAAGTGAATTTATTTTTTTTTTTTTAAATCTCTAACTGTACTTACTACTCTTATTTACTAAACCCAAAGATACTAACAGCACCTCACCTGCACTACAGTTTTTACTGCTGGCTTAAAACTAGCTAGAAGCTACCTAACATGGATCTTCTTGGGCTGTCTGTCAAGCAGACAATTCTCAGGCAATGTGTTGAATATGGTAGTAGGGATTAACCATTTCTGTGCTGTAAGCTTGAAAATAATGGCTTCAAACTGTCTTGCTTTACTTGGATGTGAACTGTCTGATGATTTTACCTGAAATTTCTAATATCTGTAACATCAGTCTGACCTTGTAGTGGTTTTATCATCTGATAAGGACCTAGCAATTCTGGAAAGTTGGGTGGTTTTGATAGTATTTTGTGAAACATGGCTGCACTATATTTTTTTCAAAATCACACACTTTGGTATTTTTTTGAAGCCAAAGAAAGAAGATCTGCAGGAAAAATACACATGGAGACTGAAATGAAGCTTTTTTTCACATCACTGTTGAACCACTTGTGTTTTTGTCACTTCTTCCCTTCCTTGTGACCTTTCACCTTCTGGATTAAAATCAGCAGAATTTCATAAAAGCCCATTCCCTCAAGTGACCTTAGTGCTTTGAGGCAAAAGTAGATTCAGTTTGTGTGGCCACTTTCTTGGCATCTGCCTAACTGGATTTTGAGTGACAGTGTGTTTCTGTGGCTGCAGTCAGATCACTGCATCCGAGGATGTTAATATGTGACTTTATGTTCCTTGCTTTCCATACCTGAGTATCCAGATGTTGGTTTTAGTCTGAGGACAGCTGCACTGCTAGCACAGTACCGATTTTAATGTAAATGCTCCCCAGACAACTTTCAGATGGAAAAGGAGTTCATAATTATTATCCAGAAACTGTAGAGTGTTTGCTGATTAATAGATTTGGAACAGGTTATCTTAACTTGTCTCCAGTTGTCTAAGAAACTGACATATTTGAGTTTGGAAGCAAAGGTCAACCAAGGGCATTAAATGAAGCATTCACGGAAGTGGGCTGTGCAGTAATTCCAAGATACCTCCAGGGACACACTGTCCTTTGAAGTGAAAGTGTGCTAGCCACTCCCAAGAGCAGTGGGATATAACTGACTCAAGGTAGGTGGTAAGGATGTGGAGGTTCAAGCGTGACCCTGCAGCTTCTGTAATAGCTTCAGGAATTGTGCCAATATAATTAGGCCATACAATAGTAGTCATAAGATTCCTAAAAATCCTGCTGCAGTTTTTAAATCCCTTCCTTCAATGCTTCCTGCCCCTCTTCAGAGTTGTTAATCATTTGGATTGTATATACTTCCTAATAATTTGGCTTGTATATGCTTCTGTGAAACGGAGAGATGATTTCAAGGCCATAAGGAAACTCTGTGCATGGATGTTACAGGCAAGGAAACCAAAAGCAACAATGTGTAGGTTCTGTGAGATAAGTGGGGTGGCCTTGTTCAGAGGTGCTGCTGTGCTGTATATTTGCTCAGACCACTGAACTAAGAGTTCTTTCTTTCTAAATCCTAGTGAAAGATTTTTTGAATTTTTTGTTTTCCTTGAAAATCATAACAAGCATATGAATGAAGAAAACTAAACTCTCTTTAGTAAACTGTGTAACTGTGATTGTGGCTTAAGTGTATAAACTTATTCTTTAACTGAAATCTCATGCAGAAAATTACTATTTATTTTTAATTGGAAACTAATTCTAGTGGTTATTTCCCTTAGCTTTACAATCTGATACAATGCTGGAAAGTCTGGTGTATTGACTATCAGTTATGAAATTGGGATGCTTTCTTACACTAAGTAGAGGGAGGAGGAAAGGACGTCTTTTCTCGGGCCTATTTTGAGTTGTATTCAGTACATGGCTTCAATTCATAAAGAGAATGGAGTCTGTTACCCTTGCTTTCTCATGAAGAAGCAAGCTGAGCATCAGCACAAGGACACGTTCAGCTCTCTCATGCTTTGAAATATTGTGGTTTAGAGGTTAAGTATTATCTGCTAAGTCCTACTTTCCAGAATGACTTCGAGAATGCTGGAGACTCTGTGCGGTTTCCAGATAGCTGGTGTTACAGTGATTCTTTCATTTTTAAATTAAAAAAATAATTATCTTTTTTTTAGGCAGGAGCTGTGCCTCCAGCAAGTGCTGTTCCTGCAACAGGAGGTACTCCACCTGTCCCACAGCCGGGAGCAGCATTTGGGATGGTGAGTCTCATGTTACACTGCTCTCCTTTCTACACCCAGAACCCTACTCACACTGCATTTATTTACAGCCCCCAGCAGGCACAGGTGTACCCATGATGCCCCAGCAGCCAGTTATGTATGGGCAACCTATGATGAGGCCACCATTTGGAGCTGCCACTGGCCCTGGTGTACAGGTAAGTTTTACTACTAGGTGAATGTTTAATTGTGGTCCACTTCTCTATAAAGTAGCTTGTGTGCATGTATTGTTTTAGTTCAAGTCTACCCGTAGGTCTGTAGATTTCTTATAGTATCAGCTGCCTGGTTTGCAACAGATCACATGAACTGCCTTGATTTTATTTTTCTTTTTTTCAGTTCCCTTGTATGAGGGCAATAGAACAGGTTTGAAAAGTCTCCTACAGCTAACTACATCCAAGATCTGATTTTGGGTGATATTTGAGTAAAGCTCAAAGTGGAGCTGATGGGCATTCCTGTTCTGTGTAGAGCATGTTGAAATTTATTAGAGCTTCACTGAGCATCTTTCCTACCAGCCCACCAAGAGATTCCTCAGAAAACTGACCTTCTGCTTATGAACAAGCTAAGGTCTGAAGTTCTTGGATGACAACTGTTTCTCAGTAAATGCCAATTTATCTGTTTCAGGCTGGTAGCTTTCTGGGTTTCTTTCAGTGCAAAAGTGCATTCAGGTATGAATTACCATAGCGTATGTAACATGGGAGTGCTCAGAATGGACCCTTTTTACAGCAATGTGCACATTTAAACACTGTGAAGGTTTTCATCTAACTTAAAATAAAGGTAGAGGAAAGCAAACGAATAATCTTAATCTTCAGTCACTCATATTTTTTTTTGTAAACGGGAGATACATGCCGCTGCTTCATTTTTCATGTTTTTAAACTGTATTTCCCTTGTCTGACTTTGTGACAGTCACATATTTAGACATAAAGGGGACACAGGTTTGGCCACCTAAAACCAAAGCAAACCCATTCTCAATTCCGTACTAATTTAACAACCAGGAAACATTCTGCCACAAGTTACTGGTTGCAGGGGAGATGAGTCCTTTCTTTAATATGATGAAAAAAATCTAATGGAGTAATTAATGCTGAAGTAGGTGGAATGAATGGAGACATGCCATCCTTCCTGTTGAACTGGGCGGCATTAGCTGCTTCTCATAGTTTCCTAAGGATTCTTTTCAATTTGAAGCTACAGGTTAATAAGTTTGGTAGTGCAGCACTCTGCCCACTCTGATGCAGAGCTTTTAACTCATAGCCACTGGGTGATGCAACATAAGACATAATACCTGTTTCAGGCTAACTTTCCAAAGTAGACTTTGGCTTGTAGTACCTGTGAAAAGGAAAGGGCCCTTCCAGAGGAGAGGCAATGACTCAGCTGTAGTATTTTGCTTTTTTATAAGTCAGAAGTCCATCTTGCCTTTCAAATAAGGTGGGATATGGAAGCTGATGCTGCAGCTCTAAAATCTGACCTGTAATACTTGAAACCAAGCCACCTCCCTTTTTTGCAAGTATTAAGCAAGCAACCTGTAGTAAACTGCACTTTTTAAGTAGGAAACCACATTCCCATTGCAGTTTGTCTGGGTTTTCTGTGTAGAAATGGGAAGAACTTGAAACTGCCCTAAGTGAGAAGGTATGTTGTAAGTATTAGAGCTCTGTATTTCATATATAAGCTTCTTGGTCTTGCTTTTTCTTCCACCTTAAACTGTCTCTGCACTTACTCAAGAGTAATTTTATAGAAGACACAAACAATTTTTTCTCAGATAAGGGTAGTCATCAAGTTACCAGGGCAACAGTTAGGTAGGGATGGGAAGGAATAAGGACAGGATGGCTCCCTAGTGAGAAGAGTTGCATGGAACTTGAAAAACTGACATTTTCTATGGTGTAACTGATGATTTTTATACCTATCAGAGGACAAACTGAGTATAATGTAGTCATGTCTTCATTACACTATGGACTCCTATTTACCTTACTAATGTAGAGCAATTTGTACTTAAATGCCAGTCTCCAGGATTTTCAGACATACTCTGCAGCATGAACTCTGCTTATTCTGCACCTTGGTGTTTAACATTTAACAGTGGCTTAACTTCTGTCTGGGTTAATGATCCTAACACCATTCTGTCTTCCAGGGAGTGATTCAAAGCTGTCCTAATTAAAATATGCAGTGTCTATAGCCTTAGCCATTAAACCAGCCAAACATTGTCAACCCCATAGTAAGGATGGAATCTAAACAATGCTTGAGCAAAATAGCAACATGCTGAACTTGCAGAAAAATGAGAACTTGGTATGCTTGCAACGTGCTTGTGTGAGAACCAGCTATATCTACCTAATGCTTGTGTATCCTTGTCTGCTTTCTTTTTTCTGCCTTCCTGGCTGGAATCTGTTAGCTTTCTCCAAGCCCAACTCCTGCTACTCAGAGTCCCAAGAAACCTCCAACAAAGGACCCATTAGCGGATCTTAACATCAAGGATTTCTTGTAAACGATAAGGTATTCTGTGACTGCTGCCTAAGCATGTTACGTTGGGGTACGTGTCTGGCACACAGATGTTGATTAGGCCAGTAGATTGAATATGACTGATAAAATTGTAGTTGCAGAGATAGGTAGAAATATGTACTGATAATGTGGTTTAAACAGAAAACTAAATTCTCTGTCCACACCCTTAATTTTAGCCTGAAACTTGACTTTTGGGTACTTTTGGGTACCGATAACTCCTTCAACATGTGAAGTGATGAACAGGTTTGGTGCTTTTTCTAGAATGTGCTTTATCTAACCCATTATTCCAGTTTTGACCTCATACTTTTCTATATTTTCACAGCTGCAGTTTTTCTGACTGGATGATAAAAACATGAGTTTGGAGTCTACAAATGGCTGCTCAGAGTTTCGAAGTGAGCCACCAGTACCAAACCCAGCGCTTACTCAGACTTTTCTTCCTCCTGAAACGTGTAGCACAGCTGTGAAAGTGAATATTAGGAATGTGTACTACCTTAGCTGTTATCCCTACTCTCTCAAAATTTGTGTACTTGGGTTATTTGTGTTTTACAATTTAAAAAAATGGATGTATGTTTCTGATGCCTTCTAGTG
>JANHFX010012346.1:0-11491 GCA_027560015.1 Chloroceryle amazona
GGGGAAATATATACCTTTATGATAAATTCTGTTGCATTAATCTATCCCTGTATTTATTTAAACATTATTATTTTAACAAAACCTCTGAATCTAACAAATTCAGGGAATTGTTAGGTTGAAATCCATTTATTTTAAAAATTCTGGAATAGGAGAAAACTGAGATGCCCAGAACCTGTCGTCAGCTAACAGGATGTCAGCATCTTCAGGCACACAAAGAGTCTGTGTGGCTCAAAGCTTGTGTGCCAGAAATGGAAAACTAGTTCAGGTAGCAGGTACTCGAGAACAGGCAGCAGGTAACACCACTTTTTTGCCCGGAGAAATCAGAAGGTGCCGTGGAACCACACGTAGTGTGACAGAGAAGCAGAACAGATGACACTGCAGAGACAGATTTTAGCAAAAATAATAACCCAGCACAGACCAGAAGTTGAAAGAAGCTAAACTATTCTTCCAGCTCATCCTAGGCACTTCTGGCAGCATCAATACCTAGATATGTGATTGTAAATGACGAGCAAATGTTTTTCTAAAGCTTGACCAGCCATTGTGTAAGGACAGGTATTAATTAGAGTTCCTCAGCTGCATTTTAAAAACTAAAACCTAGCAAATTAAGAGTGTCATAATGACTGGATTTTTGGTGTTTCTAAACACATTTTCATTTCTACTTCAAAAAGTGTGATCCTGGACCAGTTTCAATAAATCATTAAAAAAAAAGACATTATGTAAACAGCAGGGGACAAGGGGACAGACAAAAATATTCATTCCAGTAAGCTTCTACCTTAATAGGGATGTATTCTAGACTTCTAATAAAGCTCATGTAATGAAAAGATTTTAATTAATCAAGAAAATATTGTGATTTCAAAATCCAAATTAAGTCACTAGAAAATATTCAGAAAAAAAAAGGGGGCCTATGTGGTTGCAGTACCTTAGAGTCTAAGTTATATAATTGCAGAAAGGAATGAAAAATCTTTGTGTAAATGGAACTACAATTCAAAGATCAGAGTAAAAGACAACAGAATCCACAGAAAGATATGTCCACACTTGTTCAGTTGCCTGACTTCCAAGGTAACTGCTATGAATCACAATTATGGAAGGCAGTGTTCATAAATAGCTGCAATCGAAGAATTAACAGCTGATAACCAACCCCCAAGCACTCCCAGCTTCTCCAAGACTTCAGCAAGCACTGCTGAAATCAGAATTACAATGTTCAGCATCTACGAGAGTTTAAAAACACTTAAAGGGTAGTTCCTGTTATTAATGATACACAAGAGAGTCCCTCACTCTTAAGACTTTCACACGTCCTATTGCAGATGTAAAAGCTGAGGAAATGAGCCTCAAGTATTTATTAAGTACCTTCTTATTTCTACCATTTGCCCTAAAGAGAAACAACCCACAAAAACAAATATAAAAGAAATAATTATCGATGCAGCCCAACAGGGGAATCCATTTTCTTCATCTTTCTGCAACTTTCCAGCACTTCACTAACTTCCACTCATGGCATAAGTCGCTTCCATCGCAAAAATCTTGTGTAAGATTAACACCGTATGTGGTATCAGCAGTTGATGTGCAGCATTACGCCAAAGCAGAGGGGAAAATAAAGAATATGCCAAACTTTATCTTGCCCAAGACTCAAACTCGTTTATCTGTCAGCTCTGACTGAGCTATCACTCCCACATGTTTAATTAGAAGCTGAAGAGCTTCACAGAATTACATCCAGGGCACTGGAACAGGCAGTTTCTTTTAACTGGAACACACTGCTGGGATATCTTAACTGATTCCAGTAAACAAAACAAAACTTAACATGTTAGAAGTGTGGGAAGGGTAAGGATGGTTTTGCTCTTGAAATGTAATACAGGAAAAGAAAACTTTTGCTGGAAGATAAAATTTAATTATGTTGCAGTTTTGATGAGCACAATTATCACCAAGGAAATGTTCTAGAACAACAGAAGTACAGTGGCATATTTCTCTATTTTACTGCCACGAGTGAATTGTGTACTGTGCATCTAGAATCACAGAATCATTTAGGTGGGAAGAGACCTTTAAGACCATCAAGTCCATTAACCCAGCACTGCCAGGGCACCACTAACCCATGTCCCTCAGCACCACAGCTTTGAAACCCCTCCAGGGATGGGGACTCATCCTTATCTATTTGATATATAGACATTTTTGTGACGTGCCATCGTCGTAGTAACAAAGAATCCTCACAGCCACAGATACATGTATCTTCCCTCTTCTGACAAAAGACACCCTATTGTCCTTTCTATGAACAATGACACAACACATCCCCTTCCCTGCACAGAAAACAACTGCTGAAAGCATAACCTACAGGTCCACACCACCAAGTAATGCTCCAAAAGGAAGAGATTTCTATGAGAACACATCATTAACAACTTGACAGCCTTAGAGCCCATGTTCCAGGGGTGTGTTGGAAGAGCTGCAGTGTGACCCATGAACCAAACAGCCTTTAGCACCTGGAGGACATCAAATGTGCCGTTGTAACACCGCTCTCTGAGCAGTAGCACCCACAGGGAATCCAAAGGGAATCGCTCTGAATGCTCCAGGACCTCCCAGCAAGGCAGACCAAAGCACTGTGAAAGAAGGGCCAAATGGGATCCGCATTTCCAAGGAGTTTTCCTGATCTTAATGAACACTAATGAATTTGCACTCCTGAAACTCTGGAGTTTCATCTGTTGCTGTCAGTGCTGTTCTCAGTAAAAACTTGGAACGTGAGTAATTTTTCAAAGATCTCTCTGAGTTCCACTGTGAGGATGGGAACAGAATCTCAATTTACACTGGTATATGGCAATTAACAGGACCATATTTCCTTATAGTATGGGACACGTGTTGCCAAGGGAAGGAAGGAGACAGCTAAAAGAGGGGAAGAATCAATAGATAAAAGCTGACAAGACAAATACACAACAAGCATCTTATCTGCATGCTTATCTGTATGTTGGATTATCTGCAGAACATTAAAATTACTGTCCTTTGAGAAGGAGTCAACAGATACACAGTCCACAGATTAGGCTGAGGGCAAAAGGCCAGCAGAAAGGACAAAGCTGGCTAGAAGAATGATGGAAATTGTCCCTGTGCACGTACAATTTATGCTCCCAAGTGGTTTTTTTTGCTTAGTTCTTTTTATTTGGTTGGTTTTGTGTGTTTGGGTTTTGCTCTGGTGATTCCATTTTTAAACAGATACCTTCAAGTTCCATGCATGAAGATAAATTAATGGGTCAGCTGCTTTAAGTGTATTTCTCCTAAGCTTCCATTTCAGAAGATTTCATGCTGGCTTTTAAGTTTCACAGAAAACATCAACTGTCACAGACTCTTAGTGACTTCCACAGAATTAATTTCTCAATCTCTGGCTTACAGAAAGGTTAGTTAATGCGAACTGTAGCACATGACTAATAAATAAGATAAAGAGCACTAGAAAAAAGCATGTATTTTTCAAACCATGGTCTGTAATATCTGATCTTGCTACAAAAAAATGGCAATGATATAACAGAAGCCATTCTGGCATAGAAAGGGGAACTTGCTTTGCATCTTATCTACCCTTTGGCTATAACATTTCCAAGTAAGGAAGACAGAAAATATTTTCACAAGAAGCAACTCAGCATTGTAATATGCTTTTCTTTATTAGTTTGTGGTTTGGTTTGTGACTTTTTTTTGGTTACAAAGGAAAATAAGAGTAAAATGAACAAAAAAATGTTGGTAGGGGAAACAACTATCAGGATACAAACCCACAAACTAAGCCTTGGCCCATACACAAGAAAGAATTAATTGTGTTGCTTCCCTTACAAACGTGTTCTAACAAACTAAGGATGAATAAAAACTGTACATGTCAAGCAGGTCACAGTTTTCATTGGTTCAAATCTTCAGCTCACGGATATTGCACTAAAAAAATAGTTTCTTGACCACCTCTCTAAGGAGACTTTTAATACAATATTTTAAATGAAAATATATGATTTAAAAAGGAGGGATTGGTGGATTCTTTGGTCTTTTCATTGTGTAGGACAGGTCAAGAACTAGCAGATAAAAGATAATGCAGAGGAAATGAAGTGCTGGGTAATGTGCCAGTCTTATCATATTTGCAAGGACAGTATAAAAAGGGAAAAAAATCCAACTATTTCCACTTTTGATGAAGCAGTTGCTATAGATGTCTAACTAGCCCAGAAGCAGCAGTGTTAGGAAGCATCCCTAGCATGACACAAGCTATTCCAAAAACCTTACCACATCAACTTCAGGTAAACATCAATGTTCAAAAAAAAAGGTCTGAAAATAAATTGAGGGAAGATAGGAAAAAAAAGTGTGGAAAGAGCAATTGTTGCACAGATTAGCTGAACATAATAATCTATCAGAAATCATATTAACTGCAAGTTTTCCCTCTTTTATAACTACGAATTTTGACCATTTGGGAGAGAATTAAGGAGGCCCTTAATCAGGAACGTGCGTTGATGACATTATATTACCATAACTAAAAATATTTCCACCCTAAGGAACTTGCTGAGCCTTTGGTGCTGAAGTTAACCTCTAACTGCACATATGTTCTTTAACATACATTCTTTTCTTAAAAATCAAACAGAAAAAGAGATACAGGTTAAACTCAAAGTGTAACCGTGAATATCAAAAGAACAATGAAGCCAAAATGTAACTTCAAAGCTGGCTTAATTTCAAGTCAGTTTTCTTAAACCAGGAGCTTTCATACTATGACAGACTGAAAAATGCTTCAGATTATTCCATTTTTCATGTTCCCCTGGCAGTATTTCCAGGTGCACATCAGAGCAAAGCTTTCAGCATTACAGACAGCTTGCTGTCCCGCTTCACAGTGTACAAAACCAAAACAAAGCCATAATTCCCTTAAATAATCTTGCCATCGTGTTTTCACTACCTCAAAGATAGTCAACAGAAAAGAGCAAAAAGAAAACAGCAGCATAAGAAGTCCTCTTTCAAAAGCACGATATTTTGGAGTAGTTCACATCCGTGTAAATCAACAAGAAAATACAAACAGCAAAAAGCTTCCTAATAACAGGAGGCAGTAAAAATACATTCCTTAGAAAAAAGTCAATCCAGCTGAAGTCTTTCAAGTTAATTTTCAAATTCATACATTACCAAAAACAGTCCCTGACCTCCTCCACTGCTCCTTCTTGACCCTAAATACTCTCTCTGAAAAAACTTATTTGGGATAACTCAGAGTTCTTCAGCCTCTCCATGAAAGAACATATCACAGCTCGTAGCTGTAAAGCTGAGTAGCCATTTAGAGGATCTATTTGCTAGGACACACAGTAGCCAACCCCATCAGAATACACACATTCAGAAAGACAAACTACTTAGGATGGGGACTGTCTCTTGCTAAGCATTTGTGCGCTAATAATGCAATTGCACCTTGAACTTCTGCCACATTATGAGCATTAAAAGCCACACCAAAATTGAATTTATTGTCTTTTGAAAATTGATAGAGATCCCATAAAAATAAGGAGAAAGAAAGATGGGGGAAGAAAAAAAAAAAAAGAATTCTGCAAAGCTTTTGAATGAAATAAATGAAAATATTTCTCTTCAGTTCCAAAGAACTCATTTAAATGTTTTTAGGTAACGCTGAAGCTGAATGCTACAGCAGAAACAGAGGGTTTGAAATCAGAAAACAAAAATGATAGCATAGAATTGAAGATATGTTCCAAGGCTCAAAGCAGGCTCAATGAAAAAAGCTAATAATGGTCAAAAAATATAGCATCAAGTTTTAGCTTAACCAAAATTTAAATTTAAACATAAAATAGAAATCTGGTGGGTTTGGGTTTTGGGTTTGTTTTTTTTGAGGTCATGTCTTAAAAATAAAACTAGAACTGCATTTTGTGTGACATTTTAAAGGAAGTTTTAAAAATATATAAAAGCATTCTGTGTTAGCTGCAATGTTTAACACTGCATAAACACAAGTTAGGGCTTTTTGTTTATTTCAAGAATTACTACCACAAGTCATAGAATGGTTTGGGTTGGAAAGGACCATAAAGATCATATATTCCAACCCCCAAATATTCATAGAATAATTGCAGTTTCTTGGACTAGAAGCATCATTGAGTTTGATGCATTACTCTTATGGATCTTTCCTCCTCCCTTTGGTAACAAAGGCCAGAGGAATTTAAGACAACTTTGGAAATAAAAAAAATCCACCCAACTCTGAAAGCTGTCTGATGTCAAAGTTTCTGTTCGGCAGGAGATTTTACAACACTCTCAAAAACAGAGCAAAAAAGTTTCTTGTAATGGAAACTCTGATGGACCAAGAACTATTGCTATACTAGGAGCTGTCACCGTAATATTCTTTCATTTCCTTCATGTCATAGTGAAATTTCTGGTTTATTCTTCACTTGTCATTCACTTCTGTAAAGGTAGCCACTTAAAGAAACCAAGGTGTTGGCTTTTTTTCCAACCTATCTTTTCATTTTACACTTTTTAAATTTTTTTTCATGTTCTCACTAATTTTGATTATTAATTTATCTTTGCAGCTTTAGCTGGTGACTTTTTAGATGGAAGCTTCAGAAAGTTGTATTGAAAACATTTGATTCATCTGCTTAACTTGATCATGAAAGTTTTGTTTTTCAATACTATTGTCTTGGGAGTGTGAACTCTTATTTAAATCACAATCGAAATTAATGACTGATAGCAGAAAACCCTCCCTAGATAAACTTGTTAGTGCACCACCAACAACTTGCTACAAACTACCTAAAATTTGGATATTTTTTAGAGACATTGACTGTATGAGAATGCAGAGAACACTGAATACAAGAGTCTCCATCAAAGCTAAACTGCAAAATCTTGTTCCGATGCAGATAAAAGTCAGGTTCGAACATATTTACATTCCTAAAAAAATATCCCTTCTGAGGCATTTAAAAATAAATCAAGCTGCTCTACTGTTTTTACTCTTGGTTGTGTTTATGCATGGTGTTTGGAAAGAAGATAAGACTGAATTCAAATTTTTAGCTAGCTTTATAAAGGTTAGTCCTCACCAGACTAAAGTATTCCCAGCTAACAAGAATTATGATAATGGAAGGAATTCTGGCCACAGAATCCAAAATACTGGAAATGAACAGGCAACCTGCAAAACTTCAGATAGGTAAGTGCAGAATTGAGATCTAGCCTCAACAATTTCCTATAAACCAATGGAATCCTGTAATGAACATCTTAATAACCCCTTAACTAGGAGCCACTGAACTATCCCGAGTGGGATTCAGGAAACGCCATCCCAGGACTACAGACTGATCTGTAGCACTGCTCTGGATGCAATGAGTAACAAAAAACTGAAGGATACCTACAAAATCTTGGGACACAGAGGAAGTCGTATACAAGATTCCTGGTAAGAGTGTGGTTGTGTGCTTACCTTAAGGCACACAACGTTTTGAATGTATGTGTGTGCTTGCAAGTTTCTACTTGTGGAAAGAAAAATATTGTACCATTTTTAAAAGGCATCATTCTTTTACATTGAGTTTGTCGGGTGTTTAATTGCAGGGAGTGTCATCTAACATTAACTTTCACAAAAATACCACAGAATCCATAATTTCACTAAGTAAAAGCAACATTCAGGATAGTCAACTATGCTCTAAAATGTTAGCAAAGAGCCATTAAAAAAATGTAATGAGTACACAACATACATCTGCAGGTAGAGAGGTGGGGAAGAAAGTAGGGGAAGAAAAAGGGACTACAAAAAGCTTCATCCTAACTAGGTAAACATATGACATAGGAAAAAAAATAACCCCAGTTGGGTGTGGTCATTCTATGATTCGACGCTAAGTAACGATAAGAATCTGGCAAAAACAAAGAATGTGAGAATACAGAATCGCATGGTCTGACTTTTCTGGATCTTCATAGTGCTCCTCCACTATAGCAGCTTTCAATTTCTCAAGGTCAGTAGAATTTATTGAATTGTGTTTTTGTAGGGGTGGATTTTTTATTTATTTTTTTATTATTGAATATTACAGAAGATGGATTGCTTGTCCCAAGAGGCAGTTCAAATCAAAGGTCCTCCTAAAACATACAGTGTATCAAAATTAAAACCCAAGGAGTTTGGGTTAAGAAAAGAAGCCATATGACTAAAAAGTGAATCCATTTTCCAAAACGCCCACAGAGACAAGAGCTTCTGATGTGAAAAATGGTCTCTGCAAAAGCTCAATTGCACATGAAAAGTTAGAAGCTGCACTACATGCAGATTATAGGACATTTACCGTGACAAGATTTTAAATAAAACACAACACTACTTGAACAACTACTTGATTGTTCAGTATATAGGATATAAATACTGACAGTGATTTAATTGAATAATTGTCTACCTTCAGAATATACATAGACAGAGATGCTTGCTTAATTTTTCGAGGCTCATTTCCTTCTTGCTGCAGGCAAGTTTTGGCTACCTTTAAAAATGAGCTGCAACAATGGGCGCTAGCTAACGAAGCATTTGTGGCTTACCTTGGCACTGAAATCCTTGCTTCCCAAATCCCCTGCATAAAATAGAAGAAAAAAAAAAAAGTGCCTTAGTATGTTTAGTTATAACTTCTTCTCAATGATCTATAACATAAAAAATAGATTCAGATTAAATTACCTCGGATTCTGCCAAGACAGTAACAGATTTTAAAATATACAACCCAAAAGAGCCCACCTATTTCAAAGCAGAGAACAATAGCTCTCACCAGCTATCTAATTTCAGCTTCTAGCAACAATTTTACTATTTTACAAGCTATTTTGCATCCACAATTATCATCCTCTATGATTACCTCATAATATTTTAACTCATGTAATGCCACATGTTTACTTAACAGCAATGTCAACTATTCCAAGTGCTAGCAAAGGTGTATAAAATAAACCAGACTTAGTTTTTCACCCAAATTTTAGGATTGCACACTGATGCTGTTAGGTGCTTCTGCTAGATACCAGTCATCTGGCATATGGAAAGGAAGCAGGTTAAAAGTTTTGCTTGTTTCAATATAAAAAAAGACAACAGGCCCGTTGGTTTCATACTGGTTGTTCTTACAGCTTCCTTGCTTCATTTCCATAACAAAATATAAATGTTTATGTCACACTTCACCACTGAATACAGGGACACTCAGGGGTGGTATGTGGTATCCAGAGTTCCAACATGCATCATACCTCTGGTAAATTGCACTGTTGTTGGGTTTATTTATTTCTCTTTAAACATTCAACATTCTCTTTCCACCAAAATAAAGGTTTTGAGTATCCTCCCAGAGAGCATTTCTCTGCATTTCCCCTCTTTGCAGAATGTTTTTCAGCTGGAGAGCTGGAGCTGCTCACACTCAAAAGAGAAATGAACAACAGCCATGAACTGAAGAAGTCAGCCAGTAGGCTGTAGACAATTAACATCGTGAAGTTTAATTATCAACTTTGTGGAAGTGGTTTTAAAATAAATTTCTGTATCAACAATTTCCTCCCGCGCCTCTTATTTATTTAGAGAAGGGACAAACTCTTTCATACACCATGACTTCAGGTGGAAACTGAAATTACCCAGCTTTGAGCACTGCCATAAATTTCTACACAAAAGTCTCCACGGGCCTAAAGTCAGAAAACCAGAAGTAATCTGGAAGAGTTTACTTGGCAGCAGGCGTGACTGTACTACAGCGTCATTCTGCCGCTGTTATCTCGCGTCCTCACTAAAGTAAAAAGCATGTACTGGAAACGTGCAAAAGCAATTGCAGGAAAGCTGACAGCAGGACTAAGAACATGAAACAGACTTTAGATAATTCTTCATCCTTTTAAACAGACTTATTTGTAAAGAACGTTCCTGAATTATCTGCTCTAAAAGCAGGGCCATTCTCCAGGGTTTGAGTTGAATTCACAGGCTGAGCAGCTACAGTCTGTTCCCCTCCCTGAGCAGTTACAATGTATTTTAAGTAGAAAGTCCTTAAATAATATCAACACTTCAAAAACAAAGCAGATAGGTCGAAATTGCTTAAGAAGATAAGGAGGCACTAAACTATTTTTGTAAATATTACGTAGTCAGGCGTAATGTAAGAAAAAAAAATGAAAATCTATTTGCATAGTTGATTAAAAAGGCTGTATTTACTATTCCTTATACCTTAAAACACATGCTAATTGCCACATGTCATTTTGGAAATAGGTGAAGCACTTTTTTTATGGTGTATGATGTTTACTCAAGAGTTGCCCATCTTCAAATAAGGAAAGGAAACAAAAGTTTTTGAGTTGTCAGATGCTCATCTGATGAATGTTAAGAGCTTTCTCAGACTCACTAGCAAGACAAGAGAAGAACACAGCTACTCTTGCCACCTGTCAGGACAGCCTTTCACTTTCAAATCCATCCTGTCATCTCCTGACAGCATTCTACTTCGGTTTTTTTGATTGTGCTACTTCTGCGCACAAACACAATCCAACAATAACCCTGCAGCGTTTTTTTCACACCTCCCAATTCATTCTGGTTTAGATTAACTTGGAAGCAGTTTCTGAAGGTCTCTCACTTTTACAATAGAGGACTTGGCAATTTAAATAGGAAAACATCATTAAAAAACAAAACCAAAGCAAGCACTCAAAATGTTGACTTGTTTATTCTGCAGTCTATCATCTCAGCTTTCCTTTCCTTCCCCTCTTACTCTGCAAATGCATCTCAACAATTTCTAGAGCAATCAGTCATTTTCCTCAGCGTGCAACCCAAGGAAAACTCAACAAGAAAAGCAAAGGTCTGTGCCCAGACGCATGAACACACAAGAAAAGAGCAAGACACCTGCCATAGACACGGAGCCAGCCTGGCGCAGACCCCTCAAGATCTTTTACAACTTCGGCTAAAGTAAATCAACAGCTCTCATTTCCAGCAACAAAACCTGCAGGGAAAACTTCAGCAGCAGAGCTAAGGCTGAAGCTGAGCCTCATCTCAGGTGAACTGGGAGGAAGCCCAAGCTGTTTACTGGGCAGAAGGTTCAGCTAAGGAAGGAGGGAGCACACTCGCTCCTCGCCTCAGCTCGCTGCGGGCGCAGGGCAGGAGGCAGCAGCCTCCGCACGCCCACGGCTCGGCGGAGCAGAGGGAAGGGGCAGGGCAGCGGCCGGGCGGCTCGGCCTGCGGAGGAGCTGCCACCCTCCTGCCACCCTGCCCAGAAGAAGGTACAGCAGCAGCTCATAGGTGTAATTTTGTTTTGGTTTTGTTTGTTGGGTTTTTTTTATATGTTTGTTTTTTTCCCGGCCCTAACAGCTTAGTAATGAGGGTGTCGGTAAGAAGTTTTCCTCACTTCCTCCTACAAAAAAATACCTCTCCCTTTCCTAAACGTGGAATGTAGCAGCAGTGTCACCGAGCGCTCCCAAACGTCCCTGCCCTCCTTTCTGCAGCAGGAGGAAATAAAGCAGGCACTGAGCACAAAGTTAAAGGCAGGGCTACAGAAGTTGTGCCACACACAGCAACACCCACAGCCTGAAACACAAACCCCTCGGCTTCCCCCGCGGCGGCTGCAGCGCTGGCCGAGCTCCCGGCCGCCACAGAGCGGGAGGATTTCGGGGGTGAGGT
>JANHFX010012348.1:0-29775 GCA_027560015.1 Chloroceryle amazona
GGCAACATGAAGTTAATCTGTGATTTCATTTATCATAGCTTTGTGGGGTGACGGAGTGGAATCCAAATAGTGAATTTCCCCAGCGAATGTCCGTCAAGCTTACAGGAGAGCAAGCTGCCCATGTTAATGATGGCAGAAAATATGTAATAGGTCAGAATGGGAGCAGCTCTCCAGTTATGTCTCAACACATCAACTGAGATCGTGGACATTGCAAAGGCAGTGCAAGCAGCGAAGGCAGACTTCGTAGCTATTCCTGAGAAGGAAACTAACCCAAACAGGAATTTCAGTTTTCTAATTCAAAGGCAGTTATGGACAAGATAGAAATAACTCATTTATGTATTTTTCCACAACACTTCTTTGTGGGGTAGTTGATTTCTTTGTGTGTGTGCATGTGTTTTATTTTATTTTATTATTTTTATTGTGTGTGTTTTTTTAATTCTTTGAAAATTTTTCCTATTCTGCCATAACTGCTAGAATTCTTCATGTTCTGTTGATCTTCCACCTTAACGGTTATGGAAGTCCTTTCTTTGGAAGGACAAAATAACCTGAATTCTTTCTCATTATTTTGGACTTGCTGTTCACTCCTTTCCCTTGCTGAGTAACCTTTAAACTTGGCTTTGAAGCTTCTGCCTAACTTACTGTTTCTAAATTCTAAGTCTTATTTTTAATGTGTTGAACTAGTAATCAGTATTTATTCTCTTTTTCACTTGTTTCCTCTTGTATGTGGAGTTTTTCTTTCTAAAGTTTTTTTCCCCAAAATTCTTCTGAAGCTCATTAAAAAACAATTTTGGTAATGTTTGTTGGAAATTTGTTTTCAGAGTAGGGGGTTATTTTTTAAGTACATATTTATATTTAAATAACATGCAGTGTCAAGGCCAAAGGTGCTAGAGGAACAAAAAGAATTTTCCATGCAAATATGAACCCCAATTTCTTTGCTATCTTATTAAAATTTTATTGCTAGGCAAATTGTTTACAAGAAAAAATAGAGACTTTATACATTTTGAACAAAGTGATATGTGGATTTAATATAAAAAGCCTGACAGAGGTAATACTGTTTGCTTGGTTGTGGCTTAAATTAAAAAAAAAAATTCAGTTGTCTTCCATAGGTAGGTCTTTTAACCAAACTATACCTGCTCACATCATACAGATTTCTGGAGTGTAAGAGGTTTTCTACTTTTTTCAATTATTATTATTAAGTTACCTAAATTTCGTGTTTCACTACTAAATCTTGTGTATCCTTGTGTGTGTTTGGTGTATTGTATATGCCACATAAGATTCCTTTCAGCTAAAGACAGCCTACTTTAAAGGAGCCCTGGAGGGAAGCACACTTAAAAACTTACAGGCTCTTTAATTGTATAGTTCATACTTAGCCTCTAGCTTTGGAATGTTTGCATGGAATTACATCCTGTTGCAAATACTGCATTTCTAAAATCCAAACCTTAAGTCAGGTAATATAAGGTATTAATGGTGTGATAGAGTATTCATGTTCCAAGCATTTTTGTTACCTTACTGCTGTTCTCTGAAGTTAAATCTGTAAAGACCTTTTAAATCAAGCCTCAACAAAATATTCTTTGGGTAGTATGCTTTCACTAGAAATTTTAAATCGGGTTGAATCAAGCTATTTTAGATGCTGATGGTTTGTGGCTTTGTAGTTTACCAGTATATGAAACTGCCTGTATTGTCTTAACAGTGTTGGTGTGATGACCCTCCAGAGATCAGTGCCTGCTGTGTTGTAGATAGGGGTGCAATTCTGGGATACTCTTTCTGAACAGAAATGCGTAGAGCTGTGTTTTAAAGAGAGATCTGCTTCTAAGTCATTGCAGTTTGCTTATTTTAGAAATTAGGAACTGGCTATGCAAGAGGCTTTATGTATCTCATCCTCAGGAGACTTTTCTTGCTATAATTGAGTTTTTATTGCATATATCTAACTGACAGTTCTCCCATCTCTCTCATGTCACATGTTACTGACTGATCAAAACAGCAGTCTGTTGCTTGGGTAGATCATTTTGAAAAAAAAGTTTTTCTTGGGAATTTTTGGTTACCACAGAGGTTTTTGGCACAGCATCTTCTTGTGGTTAAGTGATTTGAAGTAAATATAGTAATAAACTTTAAAACCTGTTCTCTGTGCTGCAGTCCAATGATAGTTTGGCAGCAATCGCAGCATCTGGTATTCATCCCCCATGATTTGTTCCCATCATATGCTACCTACTAGTGTCTTGGTTGTACCAACACAGTTGATTGTAGTACTAATGAGTAAATTGGATGAAACAACTTCTTACCCTTTTTCAGTGTGTGGTCACAGCTGAGGAGGTGATGTACTACCTGCATGGGAAGATGAAACAGGGTTTGGAAACTTCAGAAGGTGTTGCTGCTGGAGAGTGCGGCAAGTGTCTCAAAGCAGGTAGTGATCTGCCGTATGGGGAGAGCAGAAGTAGAGACTAGGATGGTGATTTACATGTGCATCTTCAGGTAGAACAGTGTTACAGTATTAAAATATATCCACTCTTCTGTCACTGATTGTAGCACTTAGACCCTTTGTGTTCAGAAATGTTACGTGTTGTATTGTATACTGCCAGTAATAGTGTTCAACCTCTATTAAAAATATAATGCTAAGTATGTTTAATGTTTTAAGTAATTTTATATTAAAAGGGGTTTCAAGTTTGGGGTTTACAAAATACATGAAACTCTCCCAAGCCACTAATTTGACAGATTGGAAAAAAAAATTTTTTTTTCTTCCCTTAGTCCTGTTAAATGAAAATCTTGGTGTAACTGCTCTGGAATAGTATATATGCAGTCCTGCTGTCAGCTTTTGCTGGTCAGTGCTGTTCTTCATTTTAGTGATTACATTTACAATATACAGTTACATTTAACTGGAGTCTTGAAATGGGATGACTTTTTTTTTTTTTTTTTTTTTTTTAAATGTATGATGAAACTCAGTTGTCTGATTTTCTGCCAAAATGCAGAAGTACTTGCCAGATGTCATTTCAGGTGATTTGTGGTGCTTTAGAAATGCTTTTCCTGACATTTTCAAAAAATATAAACTGCTTTTGCATCTTCCTTCAAATTCTTCCCCTCCAATGGGGAGGGGCCTTTATGGAGAAAGGTTTTTGCACTACTTCCCACCACTAATTGGTTTTCAGTAGCATATTTCCTTAAGCACTGTGTGTTGTAGTGACCACAGTTGATATCACTTGAGTTGCTGCAAAAGTTGCAGCTTTGTGCCAAAGCTTAAGGTAGTCTATTTTCACTTAGTACAGAAGAATCATGTGTGCTCCCAGTGGGAAGACAGCAGTATGTGGGGATACAGATAAAGACTTTGTCAAACAGGACAAAGCTGAGATGTAAATGAGTTGTGGATTTGTTTGGGTGGTCTTGAAGATGAAGTTGGAGGGAGTTTCATGATTCTTATAAGTGAAGTACTTCACTATTGCTCATTTTGATGTGTTCTCTTTGCTATTTTGATGGTGTTGGAGCTGTGATCTTTTTGAAATATGCAATATAGTTTCTCCAACTATTTGTTTCTTCTTTTTGAAGTAGTGTATTTGCTGCTGATTGCAAGTTTAGGATTACTGATAGTGCCTCAAAGGCATTTGGGTAAGAGGGCACATGCAAGTTCCTTCTTGTTCAGGATAGCAGTGGAAGCTCCAACCCACAACAAATGTATAACAAATGGCTGCTTGTAGTTCTTCCATGCTGTTTTCAAAGTTCCTTCTCTTTCTTTATGAAAGTTTAGAATGAATTGAGTTTTAGGCTATATCCATTTGATTATCAAACCTACTCTTAACATATCAAGAAGGGTATAGGGAAGACTTTAAGTGTCATATATCTCCTGTGACAATTCCTCAGTCTGCCTAGGAAGGCTGATTGCTCATCTTTTATAGCATGATTTTTCTAAGGTTCACTGTAAGCTTTATAGTAGATGAAGCCTAGTAAGTTTTGCTTGTTCTGTTACTGGTTAGAATAATCTGTTCTTGGCTTCTTTAGAAAAAATATTTCTGAATTTTAATATGAGTACTATGGTTATATTTCTAGAATAGGTGACTATGTTTCATAGAACAGCTTGTATTTTCTGAACCTTTTATCTGATATCCTGCAAATAAGGCATTTTTTTGAAGTCTGATCGATCCAAAGTTGAGGGAATTATTGTAGCAAACACTAGCAGTGCAGCCCAGCAATGTATATTTTGGTTTCTCACATAATTTTTGGACCTTTCTCTGTGGTAAGATCTTTAGGCGGTAGACTATGAGTGAGTCTTGGAGGAGGGGTTTGTGTGTGTACAGAGATATGTGTGTGAACCTACAGATTACAAGTGTATCTTGTTACTAGGTCTGAGGTTGGTCATGATGTTTCTACTTGCAGGTACCTCTAAGGATTTGTCCCTTTGCCTATGGGAAACTGTCTGGTAGTAAAGCAAGACTGTGGGAATTTGGCTAATTTGTACTTAAATCGTTGGAATGCAGCCAGTTGTCCCTGAGTTCTCACTGCATCTCTGTTTCACTATTGTCTTTCTAGCCTGTGAGCTCTTTGTAATGGCTTCTGAGACACGTGTGTCTATCTGTGGTAAGAAATTTGTTAGCAATATTAAAACCACTTGTTAAAGCTTATCTTAAAAATTACTATCAAGTATGTTTTTCCTAACCTTTTTCTTGCTTTCTGCAGGACTTTGTTTCTGGGTAAAGAATGCAGACTATAAAGTGCGTAGTTGTTGGAGACGGTGCTGTGGGAAAAACTTGTCTTCTCATCAGCTATACCACCAATGCCTTCCCAGAGGAGTACATCCCTACTGTGTTTGACAACTACAGTGCCCAAATGACTGTTGATGGCCGGACTGTTAGCCTTAATCTCTGGGACACCGCGGGCCAGGAAGAATATGACCGCCTGCGCACGCTCTCATATCCTCAAACCAATGTATTTGTCATCTGCTTCTCCATTGGTAGCCCTTCTTCCTATGCAAATGTGAGGCACAAATGGCATCCTGAGGTTTCTCACCACTGTCCGAATGTTCCCATTCTTTTAGTGGGTACGAAGAAAGACTTAAGAAATGATGTGGAAACAGTTAAAAAGTTGAAAGAGCAAAGCTTGGCTCCTACTACCCCACAGCAGGGGACTTCACTGGCGAAACAAATTGGAGCAGTCAGATATTTGGAGTGCTCAGCATTGAATCAGGAGGGTGTTCAGGAGGTGTTTGCTGAAGCTGTGCGTGCAGTTCTATATCCTGTGACAAAGAAGAACACAAGAAAATGTGTCTTGTTCTAGTTACATTGGATGATGGATGTTTAAAGTTGACTATTGTCTAGAATCATGGAGAACTCTTTAATGAGTTAAATTGAAGATTTGTATCTTGCACTAACAGCTCTAAGTAGAAATGGTTTATGCAATGAATATTCTTGCAGTCTTACTCCTTCAGGGAAACTGAAACAGAGCAGGTTTGTGGTTTGGTTTGTTTTTGTTTTTGTTTTTTTTTTTTAACTGAGAGGTCAAATACCTATTTTATTTCTAAAGTTCCAGTCTCCAGCTTCTCCAGGGATCATGTGGCTTGTATCCTTATTTAGTGGAAGAAAATAAAAGGGACTTCTTTGAAACCAGAGTTATTTACTCTGTAGCCATCAGTTAGTTACTAGATTTGCCAAACAGCATAAATGCTGTTGACTTTGCTTTAAGTGTAGCTGCTGCTCTTCCTATCAGTTAGTTACTGATTGAATTTATTTTACAAAGAGAAGTCTGTCTGTCCAGTTGTTTTGTCAATTTAAAGCTTGGAAACAATTTGTCTGTGTGCAAAAATGCCTGAAATATTACTGACATTCACTTTATAGTGATCTGTGATCATTTATAGGAAGAGTTAGTGTAAGGCATGTTTAATACAATGAGCAAGACCCAGAGATCACCTGCAATGATTTTATTAACAGAAGCAGGAGCCGATTTCTCCTAATGTAAGGAACTTAGGATAATGATGAATCACTCAGATGAGTGACTTTCACACTCTTGGAGAGGTGGAAGAGTAATTTTGATGTGAGTCTTCTATAATCTTCTAAACTGAGTTTTTATTTCACTCTCCAAAGAGACTTTGCATCCTGAGTGTAAAGTTATCTTCTTGGACTAACTGAGATAGTTAGGATGACACTTTGCAAAATGAGATTTTTTCAGTGGGATCCCTTTGACAAATCCCAGAGACTTAATAGCAGCCCATTTGTTCTTGAGGAATTAATGGCTTTATTTCTTAATGTTCTTCAGGGCACCGTATGAGATTTTTATGGCAAGTTCCTTTGTTGTTTTTCTGGGAGAATGCTGCCTCTATTTACAGGAACCAGGAATACTTGTTTCTTCCTGGCAACTCACTGATGATTTCAGTTAAATTTGTAATGGTTAGCTGGTCACTGGATAGGTTTATCTGGACAGTTTTTCCTCTCTACTAGGTGATCACTTATTATAAAACTTTGAATTGAAGTTCTATTTATGTACTTTTAATTTTTCTTTAGCAGCTTTAGTGAGTGGCAGCTGGCTTTTATTTTCAGGATGTGCACTGTTCATTATGTGTGATTCCAAGACCAGCTGAGGAGTGAGTGCATGAAACCTTCTTAGACTTAACCTTACAGCTCGGTGGTATGAAAGCAGCATGCTTCAAAGATACTTTGTGTAAAACCAATGGTGCTGGACTGGGCTTTGTTGTCTGAAACTGACAGTGCTGTCTTTGTCTGGATTCAGGCGCAATTGG
This sequence comes from Chloroceryle amazona, assembly GCA_027560015.1. NCBI lineage: Eukaryota > Metazoa > Chordata > Aves > Coraciiformes > Cerylidae > Chloroceryle > Chloroceryle amazona. The sequence continues at coordinate 6,713 of JANHFX010012348.1, forward strand.
TAATTCCGGACTAGCTTTCTTGCAATTCCCACACATAGAGAACTGTACTGGTGTATACCCTGGGCAGAGAAAAAGGCCTTGTTTTAGCAACATATCAGAAAAATGTATCAACAAGGTTATTAGAGATCTTCTGCTAGTTTGCAGAAGATCTCTTAATAACCTTGTTTTATCTTGCTTTATCTGATACAGGAAAAAATATCAGGTGGCTTAGAAACATTCATATTTGTGCTCTAATTCCCCTCTTTGAAGAGGATGTGCCTTTCTTCAGCTGGTGTAACTGATGCTGACACTAACTGCAATTTTTGTGTATCTGAGGTATGCTTGTACTGGTACTGCTTTAGCAAACTGCAACACATAGGTTCTGAACTGCAGTTAATCCATACACTGGTATATGTGTCTAGTGAACCAACACATGAGTTCCAAATATTGCCTGATTGCAGGCAACACCAAAACATCAGTTATGCATAATGTTTGCAGAAGTCTAGAGACACCAGACAATTTTTCTTTACCAAGTGCCATTGCCTGGAGTGTCTGCATATTTTGAGCTCACAGAAGCGCTGTTCCAGATATGGCTTCAACCGCAGTGCTCTGCAGGTTGTGAGGAAGGAATATTTCAGTGAGGTAACATCTACTCCCCATGTTCTGCCTTTTACTTTGGTAGTAGGCCTTTAGTGTGAGCTTGACTTGCAGGCAGCAATTAATTCCCGTGCCTTGTAATTTAAGATTATTTTCTGTAGGTAAATTACAGTAACAGAGTAAAGAGAATTTATCATGTTTAAAATGTATTTATTTAAGCCAGTGCACATGTTTGTTTTGTTTTTTTTTAAAGCTGGTCAGGCCTAAATCACCTAGTTGCCCTGGTGCAAGCCCATAACCTTTTCTTCATTCAGAGAGATACTTTAAAAAGTTCATGATACGTTTGAACTGCTTTTAAATATACTTTTATTTTCAACAACATGCACCTTTTTTTGCTAGATATAGTAGCAATTTTGTACTGAAGCTACTGCTGTTTTAAAAGGTATTTACTTATTTACATACTGAAATCTTTTAGTTCCACATCTTTTGTGGTTATTTCTAATTGGATTACAGTAATTTTGTGGAGAAAGAATCCTGTGAGCAAGTGTTCCTGCACCACCACCACCTCCCTGCCCTGTTTCTGTAGGCTCACAGAGCAGCCATCCTGGTGTTAACTGGAAGAGAGTGTGGTGAAGTAAAATTCCTCTACTTAATCAATGTATTTGTATTGATTATATTATTGATTACATTGTTAGAACACTTTTGTCTTCATCTAGATTACTGTTATGCAATCCATTTATTAAGTGATGAGGAGAATAACATGATAGTGATGAAAATAAGTGGAAAGTGAACTTTGAACACCATCAAAAACTTTTTGCTAACTTCGGAGTACCTCATTAATAGTCATTTATTAGCATTGAATTTCTGTTGCTTTCTGCCAAGAGCAAAGGTCCTGGCAGCTGGTTTCCTCCAGCCTTTTCGTAAGAATGAACTTCAGGAGTGCACTGATCAATGAGCTTTTCCATTCAGTGGATATTCTCAGTTTGTGATCTTCCTTCCCCCTTGCCTGCAATTCTTGGTTCATTTTATTGTAAGTAGTCCAGTGTTTCCATCTACAATTCATTCTGTTCCTCCCACATGTTGTGGTTATGTTTGTGTGTTTTTTGTTTGTTTGTTTTTGGTGGTGTCTTTTTGTTTGGTGGTGGTGTGGTTTTAGTCTATGGGCAGATAACAAATACAGACTTCACATAATGCCACTGCTGGATCTTGTCTGTTTTCAAGAGATGGAAAAACTTGTGTTAAGCAGGGCACATTTGCTGAACTGTTCGTGATTCCTCAGTTTGTTACTGCATAGAAAGGGTATGTCTCAATTCACAGACTCTCCATGAAGAGACCAATTTAATATTTCAATTTGTGAATGATTTCTGAAATACTTAAGTGTTTAAATGTAGTGAGAGCTGAGCAATTCTGTGTCCAAAGTATGTTATGAAGCAATTCTTCAATGTTTAAGTGCTTTCTCCAGTTTACACCTGTAGCTATTTCTATGACTCTTGAACAAGAAGAGCCTCACTGGGCTTTGTTTCTGAGTGCTAAACCTTGCCCTGTAGAAACCTTGGTGCTGCTTGGGCTGACCCGGAGAAATGGATGGATCTCTTGGGGATCAGGACCCCTGCAAGGGCTGCAAGAAGCACCTGTCAGCAGTGGGAGCCCAAGCCTCATAAGTGTGGTACTGATACACTGGCAACTTGATTTTATACGATAAGAGAATTTTGTGTTACAGCTAACAGTTTTAAAGTGATTTTTTTTTTTTTAAATTATGTGGAATTAAGTCTCTCTGTCTCTCATATTAACTCACCTGCTGTTTGTAACTCACCTCTTCTAAATGTAGTTCTTTCCTGTGGAAAGCCAGGCCCCGTTTCTTAAATGTAATAAACGGTTTTTCGGTGGACGCTGGAGTCTGCGCTTCCTTGGGACATTGCGGGGTGGGGCTGCGCGAGGGCGCTGTTTGCCGGCACGGAGCGGTGGCGCCAGCTCCTTTAGTTCGTGGCTGGGCCGCGCTTCCGGTTCCGGGCCAGTGCTGCCGCGATGTCAGACTCAGAAAGCGAGGAGGAGACCGATGGCGGCCGCGCTGAGCCCTTCTCGCTGGCCGGGTTCCTCTTCGGCAACATCAATGAGGCGGGGCAGCTAGAAGGGGACAGCGTCCTCGACAAGGTAGGGCTATGTTGTTCGGGGAAGACGCCGCTTCGGCCCGGCCTGGCCGGCGGCGCGGGCTGAGGAACGAGAGAGGAACCGGGGTCCCAGCGGCGCTGCATCGGGGTGGGCCAGGGCGGAGTTGTCGGTGAGCCAGGCTCTGCGACAGGCCCGGGGAAGTGTCTGTGGTGCAGGCTTCAGGAAGGGACCGAACAGGGGGTTAGGGGTGTCAAGCCGGCGCGACTCGTGGAGTCGGTGGAGCCTCCCAGCTGGGACGTGGTTCTGGTCTTTCCAGGAATCCAAGAAGCACCTGGCCGGGTTGGGTGTGCTGGGACTGGGCAACTTGATCACTGAGATCACAGCCAGCGCAGAGGATGGCCTGGAGGCTGATGGAGCCCACCTGGATGAGGAAGGTTAGGCACTGGATTACCTGCACTTGAATGACAGAGTACTTACAGAAAAGGAAGAAACACACTCAGGTCAAGGAATATCATGTTTTTGGGACAGAGTTCCTCTGGCAAAGGCCTTGCCTCCTTCTTGCCAAAGTGAATGCCACATTATCTCCTGGTACCATTTGCACTTGTTCTTTTTAATTTTTTGTATTTTTTTTTTTTAAATTGGTTTCTTTTCATATGTGAGTTTATTCTGTGTTTTTTACTGTGTTAAGCAAGTCTGTTTAGTGCACAGTGTTATTACATCTCTGTATTTCTAGGCTTGTTGAACAGTTTCACTAAGTGAAAGGAGTTCCTTGTGCTAAAGTTGGTTACTTAGGAATTCTTAAGGGAAATTCAGAGCTCTTGGAGCTTTTGGTTGGCATGAGGGATGGAATACCTGATGGGAGATGCTAATCAAATGATTTTGTTCTTCTAAGAAAAGGAAGCATAGGAAAGGCTTCATGTGTACATATTGCAGTCTGAAGTTAGTGATATATAATAGGATAAAGTTTTGTGTAACTACATTTTTTTTTTTTTTTTTCCTCTCTAGGCTGGGTTAAGAGCACGGAGGATGCTGTTGATTATTCAGATATTAATGAAGTGGCAGAAGATGAGAGCCGTAGGTATAAGCAGGCAATGGGCAGCCTGCAGCCAGGTCGAAGACCAGGTAGTGTTACACCTCTAGCTGTAGAAGGTATTCTGGGGCAAGGGGCCTTGACAGCCTCTTCTGTGGGTGACACTGTACCTTTTTCACTCCTTACTTCAAGAACCTAATATAAGCTTTTGTGAAACTGTTCACTGGATGAAGCTACTGTGCAACTTATTTTAGAGTTCCTTAAAAAAGGAAGGTATCAAACTTCTTAAATTCCTTAAAGCTGCCTTATGCTTAACCTTTCTGTTGACATATTGTGGTTAGTGGGATGTTAAGGTAATTTTGGCTTTTAACCACATTTTTTTCACCTCTTTAGCAGCTTTATTTGCTATGCATATTTATATATGCATAGCATATTTATATTTCAAGTGCTTCAATCATCTTTCTGTCAGTTTGCCTTTTTCCCTCCTTCCCACTCTGTCTTAAATCTCAATCTTGCAAATGAGGTTGTGCAGGAAATCAAACTTTTATTAGTTTTGAGAATGGTCTCCTAAGTAATGAGAAGACATGGCCTCTCAACAGGTTGTGACAGGTATGAGAGAGTATAAATGGGAAGGGTGCCAGGATCCCTTTTAGTGTCTGCTTAATATGCAGTCTTGTCTCCTGACTGGTTAGATGAAGATGAGGATGATTATGATGCTGACTGTGAAGATATTGATTCCAAATTGATGCCGCCACCACCACCACCTCCGGTACCTGGAAAGAAAGAAGATGAGAAGGATGCAGCTGCCCCTGGTGAGTGATGACTTTCTTCTCTCTGGCAATATGAATGTCTGAAGGAAGTAAACACTGCTGTGCAGTCCATTCTGCAGCAAGCACCATGCTTTGTCAAGATTTGTTCTGCACAGTGCATCTAAAGGTGGGTTCTTGTCCTGATATGCAATGTTATAGGATTGCCTCAAATGTGAGGAGAAATACTTTATTTCCAGTGATTGTTAAAATACTGATATTGACAATGAAACTGCTTTTTTTATTTCATCCTCTCAGTTGTGGCTGGGAAATTCACCTGGAACGCTTAGGATAAAATGAAAGGTTAAACCAGAATGGTACTTGTAACACCTGCAGAGGCTTAATTTTTGCATAATTTGATATAAACAGTAGATGCAACATTATGGGCTTGTACTAGGGAACAGGGAGGAAACCTGTTTGTTTATAAGGTGCTTGTTCTATTGTAGTATCTGAAGATGGAGACGGTATCATTTTGCCCTCCATCATTGCTCCTTCCTCTGCTGCCTCCGACAAGGTGGATTTCAGCAGCAGCTCTGATTCTGAGTCAGAGATGGGACCTCAAGAAGCCAGGCAGGCAGAATCCAAGGAAGGCAAACTCACACTTCCTCTTGCAGGAATCATGCAGCGAGATGCTACCAAACAGTTGCCAAGTGTTACAGAGCTCTTCCCAGAATTTCGACCAGGCAAGGTATTGTAGATGTTATATGGAAATGATAGAAACTGTATCATGTAAACTCTCAAAATATGAATCATGTAGTATTAATGGTATGTAATAAGTAATCACACAGATGTTCTTGCTCACCTCTCTACTTTCTCAGTTTCTGTGTGATGCTGTTTCCATACTGCTTAATGTGTAATGCTTTTCCTGCCATTTGCATGAGCCTCTTCAAAAGCATCATATAAATCAGGTTGTGGATTATATAATGCTGTTTTGTAAGACCATAGCATATGCCTGTTGATTTGTGAAAATTGTTTTTCTGAGGTAGTAGGGAATACTTTTGCCAGATGATTAAAAAACATAATGCTAATCTGTCTGTTTTCTGGCTTTTTTTGTTAAATATTTGCACCTGCTTTCACACTGTCCTGAACTTGGTATGTTCTTCCTGAAACAAATTGTGATCCTTTACTTAATTCTTCCTTAAAACTGCTCTGAGTACGGATCAGAAATCAGCTCAATAACAGATTGTTTGAAAGAATGATTTTTTAAATTTTTTTTTTTACACAAAGTGAATTTATGACAATACTTTCTGAAGTACTCCCAAATAGCAAATGTAGTTGATGTATTTCAGTAATTCTTTTGAAAGTTTTAAAGCTGTCAAGAGGAGAGGAAATTGCGAGGGGAAGGAGAATAAAGATGAGCTTACAGTTAGAAAAGAAGTGGTTGTGATCCAGGATAACTTGGTTTTGTATGTCTCCATTGCAGGCTTTGTGTAAGGAGCTAAGCAATTTGCATAATTAAATGTCATGTTTTAATGCTTTAGCTAACACCTCTCTAATAGAAATCTAGGTGAGGCTGTAACACAGAGGTTAGTCTTCTAGATACTCTTAGCTTTTGCATATCTAGTGTTTCCTGTGTTACTGTATTTTGTATCAGTTGGTGTGTTTATTTCTTCGGTGCTCAATATATAATGTCAGGGAGTGGTTCAGTGTTGAATGTGTTCAGTGGGTGCAGAAATCAGTGCAAGCTGTTATTGCTGAGCACTTTGTGAAATTAATTCATAAGGACTAGAGCTTGCAAAGGTGCCTACATAGATTCCAGACTATGAAGATTACTTGATGTCGGAGAATGTGCATGTTAATGTTGCACTGTTTTTTCTTGATGAAACCACTTAAAATAGTGTGTGGACAAACAGACTGTGTTTCAATAAACTGTTAGTGGCTTAATTGTGTCTGAGACCTTTACTCTTGTTGATTGAAACTGGCCAAAGGGTTCAGAAGTAATCCGAGGGAGTTTTGGGAAGAAGGATAATGTGGATGTGGGCAGAGATAGACATGGAATAATATACATTATTCTTTTTGGGGATCAGTGTAACAGATTTAAGAGGAAAACATTAATAGGATGTCTGTTTACAAAACTGTGATTCCCATTTCCTAAATCTGTCAGTGAATTTGAAAATAATGCTTTCCCTCTTTACAAGGGTGCTCTGAAGAAACTATTATCAGTGCTTAAAAAACAGCAATCATGATCATAGAAGAAAGAGAAGAGAAAGTCTGTCATTAGAGCAGGTTTTGGAAGTATGAATTATGCATATAGGGGAATTGCATTATGATGGAAATTAAAATGTGTATTATTTCTGCACTATGATATTTGGTTCTGCCTGCTTAAGAAAACTCTGCTTTATCTAACTCCCTTCTAGCTTGCTTTCTTTTGTGAATAATTTTATCAACTCTGTTTCAATCTCCATGATGGCTGTGGATTGTTCCAAACTAAAATAATTATTTCCATGTGGTGTTTTACCACATGCCTAATATGTAAAGGCAGTCTTTCTTCCTTCTGAGTCTCTTCGTGTCTGAAATTAAGAGTAAATCCTCTTGAAAAGAAAGGATCCATCAAAGAGATGGATCAGAAACTTTCAAGTATAATCAAGAGATTGTTGAGTTGAAGTGTCAGGATTGTACTACAAGCCAAGGTTTTGAATTTAAAAGTGCGCTCTCTCATTACTGCTTTTCAGGTGAGGGAGGGAGAACCAAACATTCCACAGTATGGTGTGTTTGGTTTTGTTTTGATTTTTTTTTTGTTTGTTTGTTTGTTTGTTTTTTTGGTTTGGTTTGTTTTTTCCCTCTGACTCTTGCTTTCTCTCATTCTAGGTGCTGCGTTTCCTGCGTCTTTTTGGCCCTGGAAAGAATGTTCCATCGGTTTGGCGTAGTGCCCGAAGGAAACGCAAGAAGAAACATCGGGAGTTGGCACAAGAAGTGCAGATACAGGAGGGTGAAGTTGTAGTTGAAAGTGGAATGGAAGGAAAATCTCCTTGGGAATATGAATTTGCTGCTCCTCCCCCTCCTGAGCAGTGTCTTTCAGATGATGAGGTGGGATATCTGAGATTTAGAGAGGGTCACCAGCTAGCACTGGGCGTGGTAGTGGATCGGACAGTGCCTTTTTAAGTGTAAAGAGCTTTTCCTCCAAAATAAAACTGGAGGATGGGTTGGCTTGTATTCCACATGTGCAGAAGCTGTTCTCCGGATACTAGTCAGTGACTTCAGGTGATTTTTTTTTTTTTCTTACTGAGAAGGCTGCATCTGTGGTACAGGATCAATAGGAGATCTTATCATCTTTGTATCAAGAAATGTCTGTGTTCGTGAAAGTAATTGCAGAACATTCTTAAAGCAGCTAGTAAGTATGGAAAAGCACTTCTTGGAAATAGTTGGGAAACTTGGAAGGAAAAAGCCTCCTACTGACATTTAGATAGACCATCAGGATAACCATTCCCTCCTTTGCTGTGCTTCAGATTACCATGATGGCACCCGTGGAATCAAAATTTTCCCAGTCAACTGGTGATACAGACAAAGTGACAGATACAAAGCCTAAAGTGGCAGAATGGCGCTATGGTCCAGCACAGCTCTGGTATGATATGCTGGGGATCCCTGAAGATGGCACTGGATTTGATTATGGTTTCAAGTTGAAAGAGAAGAAGGAGCAAGATGATGAGCAAGGATACACAGATGCAGGGGTGAGAGTGGAACAGTGGGGGAAGGTGTGGAGATGTGTGTAGCGATGAGTGTGGCTCAAGGCATTGCTGCACAATAAGAACTTAGTGATGGAGCTGGTGAATGGTTGTGCATCATGAAAATGAGACATTTAATTTTCCTCCTTTAGTTTGAAAATATAAAGTCAAGGAAGGTCTTCAACCTACTGTTCTTTCCTTCCAGGAGGTAGGGTTCATGGATGAGAAGGATGATCTGCTAGCTGATGAGCACTTCCTTATGGTGACGCAGCTCCAATGGGAGGATGATGTTATTTGGAATGGAGATGATGTCAAGCATAAAGGGACTAAAACACAGCGGGCAAGTTTGGCTGGCTGGCTGCCATCCAGCATGACTAGAAATGCCACTGCATACAATGCCCAACAAGGTAATCAATGGTCTGATATGAATTGTACTTACTGTAGTTGTCCTGATTTACTGCATGCTTTCTTCTCAAATACACAATGTAATTCTTCTGTCAGGAAATGCTTTTTGGCAAAATAACAGCCCTGCTCAGAATTCCAAGAGTCTGTCTCTCTCTGCCCGTCTCTGCTCCTCTCTTTCTTCTTGCTCTCTTTCCAAAAACAGAGTAGGTCTCTTCTGTTAAAGAAAATAGCAAGTCTGGCTTTCTTCTCTCTGTGTGGAATACCAGATGCTAGATATATCTGCATTAGTATCAAACAGTGCTACACTCTGCTACTTATAGGCCAATGGAATTTTCCTTATTGTTTTTTTTTTTTTTAATGGAAGAATTGTGTAAAAGTCTTACGAAGTTTCTTCTTAAGTAATAATGTATTCTGTTTTTTTCTAGATAGAAAGTAACAATTCTTAGAAGTGTCAGACCTCTTAGACACAAATGCATTTATATTTAAATTGCTTGTGTAGAATGAATGTTTATCATGTGTTTGTTATCTCTTATCCTCCTTCTATAGGGAAAGACTAAGGGGAATGTCAGATCTTTATTGGACATTACTGTCAATCCTTTACTGTTGCAGCTATGAGTACAGAACATTTTAAGGAGCTTTTTTGGTGAATTTGAGATGGCTTTTTATAAACATTTTAATTTCAGCACAGCTATGCCTGAGTTATCCAGTCCTGGACTCACTGTGTTTGAGTCTGGTCAAAAGCTGCAGTAGTATGTTAAATGTGATTGGTCTGTTCACATGCATTAGGCTTTCCAGAAGCATTTTGTGATAGGTGAGTTGGTCTGACCTGGGAGAAGCTGCTGCCACAGAACGACTGCATGAGGTCTTCTTTCTGTAATAGTGTGACATGACAGGAAGCTGCTGGAGGCCAGACCAACTGTTCTTTCAATGGCAACTATCTGCTCAAGGCCTCTCACTTTTATAGGGACCATATAGAAATGCAGCATATGCAAAACAAGCCAAACATAATTTAGAAGAGGCTGCAGACTCTAGCAATGAGTTGTGGGTGAACGTGTTTTGTGTAAGTCTTGTTCGTACTAATGACACATGACACTCTGTGATATGAGCAGTAGACCCATCCTGGTTCAGGCTGGAAATCATTCTCCATGCAACCTCCAAGTTCTGATTTAAGACAATGCAATGGTCCCTAATCTTCCCACTCCAGCTAACCTTACTTTTGTTTTCCTTATCTCTAGGTTTGAACCGCAGTGGCTCTGTACTCAATCCACCAATTCCACTAGCACAGAAGCCAAATGTAGCCGGAGTCCTAGGTATAGCAAAGAGCAAAGAAAAGCAGGCCTCTGAACAGCAAGGTAATTAAGATATCAATCTTTGGCCTATGAATAGGTGCATGTGACACGTGTTTCTTTAGAAACATGTATTCTGTGTAGTAGCACAGTTCTTGTTTATCTACACCATGTTATTTGCCCTAAAACCTGAGGCCCTATTTAATTCCTGAAAAGTTCTCTGTGTTTCAGTGAATCAAAATCTCTTAAGTGTTGGTAAAGATGAGACTTTGGACTCTGCCTCCTCTTTGTTTCCAAGATGAGTTTTCTTTTGTTTTTTAGAGGTCCTGCCTCAGAAAGCCCTGAAGGATGGGAATAAGAGGGAATAAGATGTGGGAATATGAGGGAATAAGATGTGGGGATGAGCTCTGAAATGGTTTTCTGCTGTGGCAGTGTATAAAACTCTTAAGGATTCTACCTTATGATTGTTGCAGTTTCCTTGGATGAAGACAAGCCCTGGTACTCTATTTTTCCAATTGATAATGAAGAGTTAGTATATGGCCGTTGGGAAGACAATATCATCTGGGATGATCAGGCAATGGAAACCTACTTGGATCCCCCTGTCTTAACACTTGATCCAAATGATGAAAACATAATTCTAGGTATGTTTTTGGCATCCAGAAATTTGACTCAAATGGGAAAAGACAAATGGATATGGAAACAAGGATTTATAGTCACACTGTAATGGAAATAAATGGATGGGGGCAATACTTACAGCCTTTCTTTGTTCTGGCTTTTGAATATAATTTGCTAGTAGTCGAAGGCCTACACAGAAGGTGGCAACAGTAATAACTCTAATGGGGTGGTATATACTTTCACCTCACAGGTTAAAAGGAGTAACAGAAGAGTAAAAATTAATGACCTGAAACTTAACATAATTAATCCAACTTGTGTTTTAGAAGCAACTATATTAATTTTGCTTGCATGCATGTTGGTTTGAAGAGGGAAGGTAAAGAAGTAAGCCACAAACTAGGCTATGCCATGCGTTGCATTCAAAGCCTGAAGAAACCTCTTTCAGGCTATGGTAATGGCACATGAGAGCAATGACTTTATGTAATACCTGCCAGGACTTCTGTTGCAGATACAAACATACTCAGTATTCCTGGAGTTTTACTTGAATGTACTCCCTGGTTATATTGCTACAAGATGAAGAGATTTTTGTCTTATTTGGAACACTAAAATCACCACTTTCTCTTAGATCAGTGTGTTAGTAATCTTCAAGCAGCCTTGTGTGATTTTTAGGGTAGTCATATCATGCTACACTTTTATATGGGCTGGATTGCATTTCCTTCCTTGGTAAAGCAGCTAAGTTCTAAGGATTTCCGTATGTATTGGTTAGAATGTTTTGCTGTTAGCCAGCAACATTGAAAATTATATTGAATTTGGTTAGACAGACTCAGTCTATTTTCCTTCCAAATCTGAAATACACTACTAAATTGCAGATGTTCATATAAATAATGACAAAGGTGAACCCATTATTATTTTATATATGGTAACATGAGATCTGTACGTGAACATGATAGAACATTTATCAAGCCCATGCCACTAGGCCCTGCTTCTCATATGAAAATCTTAATTTGAGGATCTGTGCTTCTAGCTTTTAAAATTCATATTACTTTCCTGGAGGTTTTCAGGAATCTCTTTTGGGTTTAGATCCATGTTATCTTTGGATTCAGACTCACTTTCATGTTGTATGTATATGGGGAAGAAAAGGATTATTAGTACATGTAGTTGAGAAACAGTATTGGCATTCCTGTCATCTTGACTCTCAACTCTTTAGAACAGTTTTGAAAGAACAGATGCTATTTCTTGTACTTGAATTTATTAGATTATTGGTAAATTTTGTGTTGAGCAGTGAATACACCAAGCAGTCCCCACAATCATACTCATACTGCTCAAATCTATGCAGTGCTGAAGAAGGCAAAGTAAGATTCAAGTACGGCTCTTTTCTGTGTTGTTGAGCTTGTTTCATATGAACTTGTATGAAGGAAAAGGGGAAGGAGTGTAGAAGGAGGACAGTCACCCCAGAAATAGAACAAAAAATCTAAAATATTTGGACCCAAGCTACAGCTCAGTAGGAGGTTTTGGTGCTGAAAAGGGACCCCTAGGACAAGTGCCCTACAGTGTGATTGCTTTTGTTTTTAGAAATTCCCGATGAAAAGGAAGAAATGACTTTGAACTCTCCATCCAAGGAGAACAAGAAAGAATCCTCTCTAAAGAAGAGTAGGATCCTGTTGGGAAAAACAGGTGTCATCAAAGAAGAACCACAACAGGTCAGCGTAAGGTTTAGCACCTTGCAGGTTGACAATGACACAAAAGGAGAGATTAACTTATTTGTTGTCTTTTTTTTGACACCTCTCTCATGTGCTTAAAATTGAATTAGAACATGTCTCAACCAGAGGTGAAGGATCCCTGGAATCTCTCCAATGATGAGTTTTACTACCCCAAACAGCAGGGACTTCGAGGAACCTTTGGAGGCAACATCATTCAGGTAGTGTTAGTGATAGAGTGTCTTGGTGGTAGGAGGTTTCTAGCTGAAAGTATGATGTAGAATTTGTAGGAAACCAAGTTTTAGTACAGCAGGTCAGTTAAGTGTTCATATTTTAATTAGAATGATTATAAGGGAGTTTGAGCTAACTTTTCTTCATTACCCCATCAAACTGAGTTTTTTTTGTGGCAGATCTTACTATATTGTACTTGCTGTGCTTTTGTTTGGTGTCTCTGTAGTACTCATTCTGAAGTAGTAGTGGGAGGTTGGGAAAGTGGTGCAGATAAGCAAGAGATGAGACTATACTTCTGCTACTAGTGTGTTTTTTAATCTGGATGTTGCAAAAATAATTTAGATAGTGATCAGTTTGAACTACTGGTTACTAGCCCTATGTGAAGAGGTGATATTTTTTTCCTCCTTCATTGTGGTATTCTGTGATGTCTTCTAAAACAAATCTGATTCTAGCCTCTTCTGTAATGGGAAAAATGTATGTAATTCTAAACGTTCTTCTCTCGTACTGCTAGAGATAATGGCTTTGCGTGCTCTTAATAAAAAAATCCTTTCATTGAGTACTATTTGAAATAGTAAAATTACAGTCATCCCTGTACAGAAAGGAAAGATCTATCTATATATGAACCTAAGCACTTTCTGTCAAAAGGCAACGTGTATGATAACATGTGAATTTAAATGCATTAGTATTACTACCAGCAGACCTAAAAATATTACTAGGTTCTGCTATGTAAAGGTTGTCAGGGTAGGATGATCTTTGTTTTGTGATATGTGTCATTTTTAACACACATTTTTTTCCTATGTTAGCACTCTATCCCAGCAGTGGAACTTCGACAGCCATTCTTTCCCACCCATATGGGTCCTATGAAGCTCAGACAATTTCATCGCCCTCCCTTAAAGAAATACTCCTTTGGTGCCTTGTCCCAGCCAGGGCCCCATGCTGTGCAACCACTGCTGAAGCATATAAAAAAGAAAGCCAAGGTGGAGTTATTTCACTCTGTATCTGATACCTGCTGTAGCTCCATTTGCACAGAAGATCTGTTTTCCTGACACTGTCTTTCTGCTGGCACAGATGAGAGAGCAAGAGCGTCAGGCTTCTGGTGGGGGTGAAATGTTCTTCATGCGCACACCGCAGGACCTAACTGGCAAGGATGGAGATCTCATCCTTGCTGAATACAGTGAGGAAAATGCCCCTTTAATAATGCAGGTTGGCATGGCAACAAAGATTAAAAATTACTACAAAAGAGTGAGTATGCAGGTTTTGCTGTTGGACATGAATTTTTTCTCCCTCTCACTGAGTGCTAACTACAGCTTTATTGCATGTTACAGAAACCTGGCAAAGATCCAGGAGCTCCAGACTGCAAATATGGAGAGACTGTTTATTGCCACACTTCTCCATTCCTGGGTTCTCTGCATCCAGGCCAGTTATTGCAGGTAAGAAAAGCAAGCATAAGACAACAAAAACACTATATGGAGTAATAGGCAGAATGTTTCATGCCCTTCTTATTGAATCACAAATAATGCTCAACTTCCAAAAAAAACTAGATCCCATTTAATTTCCAGTTTAAATCTTTGTTTACTGATAGTAATTCAGTTCCTGGCTTTCAAAAAAAAACTAAATATCTTGTATGTTTCTTAAAACTGTTGTAGGAATTATAGGAATTATAGGCAGTGCATCTTTGTTGCTATGCTTTCTAATGACAGTAGAAATACTGGTAGAGAAGACTAAGTGGAAGGCCAAAGCTGCTTGGATGTTGGGGAGATAAGTAAATAGGTGTTGAATGGGACAGAATACCTGGATATATCACAGTCCAGGATGTGTGAGCAAAACCTTAGGTGTACTTTATGAGAATTGCACTAAGGTGTGTAAATTTGTGCTTTTATGAGCCTTTCTCTGCTGTTGAAATACATACAGTTGAGATAAGGAAAGGAATTCAGGATATTGCAAGTACCGCCTGGTTACAAAATCCATGATAACTGTAAAAATAAATTGATTTCAGTTAATGCTAGTTGCCCTTACTGCAGCAATAATTCCATCCATGATGTACCACAGGAAAAAAGGTGAGCATTGATACTAGAGGTTCATCACCAAACTGACAGTGATAATTATTCAAGCCTAAAAAGACTTCATCATGGATAAAACAAAACTCCTGGAAGGCTTGAAGTGAGGACAGGACCATCTTAGGGAAAGCTCTCCAACATGGATGAGATTAGTGTGGGAGAATAGGAATGGGTAAGGCTTGTAGAAGCTCTATGGAAAAGGGTAGAGAAAACCCTTTATAGGAGGAGATGGTCTTTCCAGTTCCACTTAGAATAGTGCCTCCTTGGTGCTGGTTTAAACTTTATTATCCTTATAGGCTGAACTCTGTTGCTCTCTGCTTCTATGGTTAGTTTTTTACAACCTCCTTTCCTAAGCAAAGTCTTCAGTCCTTGCTTCTGCTGCAGTCTCCCATTCCCAGACTGTATGTGTGTCCTGGCCTGATTTTCTGTGGTTATAGTGTTTTCTGTATGTGTGTTCTTTTTGTCCCTTTTTAAAGTACCTCCTTAAAGATCAGTCTAAAGACCCCTTCAAACTCTTTCTGCATTTCTTCTAGGTTTTCTTATGCTTTTGCGCTTCATCCTTGGTTATTCTCTGCATAAGCAAGGAATGTTGTGACTGCACATCTTACATACGGTGTGATTAAATGATGGTGTACCATTGGAATGACTTTTAGTGTTTTGTTTTGGTTTTTTTTTTTTTAAGATCTTTGTGGATTGAGTTACACAAAATTTGATCAGAACTTGACTTTTGAACTTTGATTTGTTTCTCTTAGGCATTTGAAAACAACCTTTTCCGTGCCCCTATCTATTTACATAAGATGCCTGAAACAGATTTCCTGATTATCCGGACACGACAAGGCTATTATGTTCGAGAATTAGTGGATATTTTTGTAGTTGGTCAGGAGTGTCCACTTTATGAAGTACCTGGTCCCAACTCTAAACGAGCTAACACCCACATCAGAGATTTTTTGCAGGTATGTGATAAAAGACAGCTTGGAGAAAGCTGACGGCATAGGCACAGGCCTAATATGAACAGTCTTGATTTGAGAAGCTCATTGCCCTGCTATGGCTCCTTTTTTTTTTCTGTTAAGGATTTTTTTGTTGTTGTTGCTTTAAGGCAAAAGCACTGAGATTTGAATGTTAACCATACAAATCATTTTGGTTGTTATTAAACCAATGATTTATAGCATGCAGCTGCTTCTTATTTGCATCCCATCTGATAAGTATATGACAGAGGCATTTTATTAGCCAAAATAAACTTTATAAAAGGTTACAAGTTTACATAAAAGTGTAGGGAACTAGAATGAGCTTTGAAGTGGTTATTCTCTCTAAAATAAGTTACATGGGTTTTGCTAATAGACAGTCCTATTACATAGCACAGAAATAGCATTGCTTCATAAATCTTTTCTGATTTCCTAGATCTTGAGGCAGTAAAGCTTTGGGACTATGAGTGACCATTCAAAAAAAATCCACAAATTTAGAAAACTTTACTAAGTAAATTTGTAAGAAACAATGGGTTTAATTAGGATGCTGAAGTAGTCACTAGAAGCAGCATTGTCTGTACTGTCTTTGCAGATTTGGTGTATTTTTTCTTCAGACATCACAAATGAGTCTTGTTTTTAGGTTTTTATTTATCGCCTCTTCTGGAAAAGCAGAGACCGTCCTCGGAGAATTCGCATGGAGGATATCAAGAAGGCCTTTCCCTCACATTCGGAGAGTAGCATTCGAAAGCGGCTAAAGCTTTGTGCTGATTTCAAGCGCACAGGTATTTAAAGATTTTATGTGGTGTTCACCTGTTAAAAGAACAGTTAAAAGAACCTGTTAAAAGAACATGGTTTTGGAGTTCCAAGCAGAGCAGGAGGAGGGAACATCTCCTGATACACCATTTTTGAAAACATCTATTTGAAGAATTGAAATGTAAGCTGATAGTGGGTTTATTTATTTATTTTAAATTTTGTTCAGCTTTTTAAAAATGTGTACTTTCTTTTGACACAAATGTGCTTGATGGTGAGAAATGACTAATGTTCAGACTTTTTTTATAAACTTTTGAGCAATGATTTACTCACAAAGTAACAATGTACTACACCAACACATGCATGTTTCCTCTGTGTCGTATTTTGCAACTGAATACATGCCAGTAGTCCCATCTTCATGAGTCTAATAGTGTTTTCATTCTAATATTTATGGTCTTTTTATATGCAGAATGATAAAAAGGTGTTAATACAAAGCTTTTTATGCTAGCTATGGGGAAAAGTAGTTTGAGGTGAGGAAGTGACAGATTAAATGCTTTTGCAATGTATATACATTGCATGAGCATGAATGTGTGAGAATTTGTAGATGTAATGAGTGATGAGTTATGAGGCGTTGATTTAGACAAATGCAGAATGAAAGAACCTATCACTTCTAGTGATCTAAATGTCATGGGATTGTCATACTTGCTCCTTCTGCCAGCATTGCACCAGGGTACCAAATCTTGAACACAGTTAGGATTATGATAGCAGCCAACATTTGTAGGAAACTACTTGGTGTTTGACCTGTGCATTTTTCAGGAATGGACTCAAATTGGTGGGTTTTAAAGCCAGATTTCAGATTGCCAACAGAGGAAGAGATCAGAGCAATGGTATCCCCAGAACAGTGCTGTGCTTATTACAGCATGATTGCAGCTGAGCAGCGACTGAAGGTAAACATTCCCTGTATGCTATAAGGCAAATTACTGACATGTAGCTCTGTGAAGGGTGAGGCTAGGTAACGCTTTCTGCCTAAAACGAATTTTGATATAAAGTAGGCAAACTAAGCCAATGACTACTGGGCAACTTGTTAAGTGTAAAAGGAAGTTGAAGTTCTTGGAGAGACACATATTCTTTCAATCTGTTATTTAGATACTGAGTTAGCTATGCTCAAAGGTAGCAAAGTGAAGGTATGAGAAAGGACTTTTGTTTCTACTTACATCTCTACAACAGGAAGTAACTGGTATGTGGCTGTAAGAAAGACTGGTTGGTTGGAATGCAGTGTTTATTTACAGAGTTTCTCAAAATACTGGTCAGTTTGATATCAGTGATACTGTGGGTCAGGGAATCTTGTGAACAACTGTCTGTGGAAGCATGCTTGTTCAGCATAAAAAGTCTCCACAGGAGATTCATAATACACTTCTAGATCTCTCTTTAGTCCTAAGACTTTAGGTTCTCATTTTTTCCTAATATTTCTGTGTAGGATGCAGGTTATGGGGAGAAATCCTTCTTTGCACCAGAAGAAGAGAATGAAGAGGATTTCCAAATGAAGATTGATGATGAGGTACTGTCAGAATGATGCATAAGCATGCATAGCAATATATAAATCTGCATGGCAGGGGAGGAACATGGATATATTTAAAGTAGGATTCATCAGATCAGATGGTCTCGTGACTTTTCCTAGGAACTCTGCTGCCAAGGTTATACCTGTGTTTGGGGATCCTTCTTGAGAGATCCTTTCAGGACTATGCTTTTTGCCTTAAATGCTGGTATTGAGTTATCTAGCATTTTTGTTCTTCATGGAGGTTTTATCAGGGCAATTAAAGGATCAAGAAGTGGAATTCACCATCATTACGTCAATAAATAAGTTTTCTCAGTATGATTGGAAGAATACAAAATAAAAAGCTTGGAATTTTCCTTGGTGGTAGCAGGTTGTGAGGACATGTTTCTCTTCGTGCTGGTAGGTGCGCACTGCTCCATGGAACACCACACGAGCTTTCATTGCTGCTATGAAGGGCAAATGCCTCCTGGAAGTGACTGGTGTAGCAGATCCTACTGGTTGTGGTGAAGGATTTTCTTATGTGAAGATTCCAAACAAACCAACTCAGCAGAAGGTATAGTTTCCAAGGTTGGGTTGGACAAAAAGTGATAATTAGAAAGTCATGTGGGACAAATCGAATAAATATGAGGCATCAGGAAGAGAAATTATCAGACGAGCCTAGGAAAGACTTATTTGATGACCTTAAAAGCCTGCATCTTCCTCTGAACAGGATGATAAAGAACCTCAGCCAGTGAAGAAGACAGTGACAGGGACAGATGCTGATCTGCGACGACTTTCTCTTAAAAATGCCAAACAGCTTCTGCGTAAATTTGGAGTGCCTGAAGAAGAGGTGAGCATGACCCTGGAGTGCATTACAGAGTTCTCATCACTATGGATTCAGCAGCTGGATGTATATGTTTCTACTTTGACCTTGTGTGGATAGGAGTTGAAATACATAGTCAGCTACCCCAAATGTATGCCTTTAAATCCATGCTTTCCTCTTTCCAGATAAAGAAGCTGTCCAGGTGGGAAGTGATTGATGTGGTACGTACAATGTCTACAGAGCAGGCTCGTTCAGGGGAAGGTCCTATGAGCAAATTTGCACGTGGATCTCGGTTTTCTGTAGCAGAACATCAGGAGAGATACAAAGAAGAGTGTCAGCGCATCTTTGATTTACAAAATAAGTAAGTTCTTATCTGATGCTTACAGCCTTGAATCCCACCCTGTCTCTCACACCTTAAAAGTCCAGAACTATCTGCCTGGTGCTCACTGGTATGTAATGGTATAGGTGTCGATTCAGCTGAATACAGCACTGAGAAAAAAGGCTTTAGCTGTTAATAGAAACATACGGTTATGCCTTAGTGTCTTGCTGTTATAGACCTTTTCGGAGGGTAGAATGGGTTGCATAGTCTGTCATATGTAATGGCATGTTCCACTGTTCTGTAGATCATTAGTGCACCACCCTATTTTTTTTTAACAACAGTTTGCCATCTGTCTTTAAAGAATCAGCTATGTCCTATTCTTTAGAAGTGCCAGAAGAATTCATGCATTACTTCTTGTTCTGGTCCAAGACCTGAGAGTGGGGAGAAAATATAGTACTGTTGATGATAAAGCAATCAAGATATTGAAGATTGGCTTGGAACAATTGATTTTTTGGACAAAGAGAATTCCAGGAGGACTGAGAAGGGGATATATTATGTCTATTCTTGTAGTAGTGATCTCCAACATTAATTTTCAAACCTCTGTGTCATTTTTACCTTTGTATTTCTGAGAAGGTAACAGGCTGATTTTTTCTGGGGGGTGAACTCCCTGACTTTCAAGGTGTCTTCTGTTTCAGGGTTCTAGAATCCACTGAGATCCTGTCAACAGACACAGATAGCAGTTCAGCTGAAGACAGTGACTTTGAAGAGATGGGAAAGAATATTGAGAACATGTTACAGAATAAGAAAACTAGTTCTCAGCTCTCTCGGGAAAGAGAAGAGCAGGAACGAAAGGAATTGCAAAGGATGCTTCTGGGAGAAGACAGTGGTAATGACAAAGAAAGAAGCAAGAAGGACAGGAGAGACAAAAAGGGGCTGTGTAAGTAACTGCAACATCCAGACTGTACCTGGGGAGGGATGCAGAAGTCTGTGTCCTGTACAGTGTGCTGATCTGGCCTCTCAGAGGCGAGTGTGAATTCCTTACACTAAGGAAGAAACCTATACATTCTACATGTATAGACATGCATATGTGGGCTTCTTCCTTCTCCTGAGCAGTTAGGGACTGAAAAAGCATTTAAAATGTTTTCTTTGTCCCATAGCTCTGCTTATTTTGACCTATAAAATTACTCTTATATGTCTTTAGATATTTACTGCTTGCTGCCTAAGTTTCCTTTTTTTTTTTTTTGTGTGTGTATGTGTGGTTTTGAGTAGTTTTCTCAAGATGTGTTCACAAATATTTCCTGCAAACACTTAGGGTACTCAAATTGGATCTTGTGTTTAAACACAGCTATGTATGTGAAACAAATACCCACAATACATAAGCTGACATCAATGTCTATTGTACTGTGTGCTATAGCAATGTGTTTGGGAGGTAAATAGGTAGCTGCTAGATTTGTATTTTCTGGAGATGTGTTTATTTTAAGTGCATTCTAACAAGGAACTTGACATATCCTAGCTTCTAGGTAAAAGTGTTTGATCTGTGAATGAACAACTGTCTGTTATGATTGATGCTCAAGACTAATATTATTTGGTATATGAACAAAATTGAGCTCTGCTGCACCTGGGTCAACATTATTGTTACTGTTTGAAACCTAGGTTGGGAATAAATTGCTAATTAAATGATTACCGGAATAATTTAGTAAGGGATATATAGAAGATTTGCTGATGATTGTTGATTTATGAAAAGACATTCAGTGTTACTTTGAACAAAATCTCTCTCAACCAAAACTCTGGATGGTGCAGCAAGATTCTGTGGTCACATGAGGCAAGGCTAGTTTACTGGTTGTAAAACTGGTTGGAGAACTAGATAATTGTTGACCTTTGGTTTCTGCTAGATATCCCTACCTATGATGAAACCCACTGTAACTAAGGAATCTGCAGTTACAGTTCCCTTACATGTTGCATTTGGGCATCTGCAGGTCCTTCATGACTGTACCTGTTCTTTCTGGCTTTATAATCTGTGTTGATAATTCAGTAGCTTACCTTTGGTTTTGATTGATATATGTCATGATAAGAGAACATGAACAAGCAAGGGAAAGACTTCTGTTACTTAGGTTTTCTGAATTTGTGTCTTGAACATTTTAAAGCCAAAACTACCTTCTGTATTTAAATAATGAGTTTTCTACAGTGTGAAAGAAATAAAATAAAACATCCTCTTGTAGCATCAGCTTCAGGAGTCTCATCGAACTCTCACAGAGATGACGACACTGCCTCTGTAACCAGCCTCAATTCCTCTGCCACTGGCCGCCGCCTCAAAATCTATCGTACATTTAGAGATGAGGATGGCAAAGAATATGTGAGGTGTGAGACAGTTCGGAAGCCTGCTGTTATTGATGCATACTGCCGAATACGGACTACCAAGGATGAAGAGTTCATGTATGATATATATGATTTTTTCTTTTTGTTAATCTTTAACTTGGCCTTTAGACTATTTCATTCTATGGGCAGTATCAAGAAATGTAGAATGGCAGCATGGAGAATTGAGTCAAAATCTGGCACTAATTGTGTAGAGAGAAAGATATTTAATGGCTATTCATTTGGAGGGTATTATGAATTTTGTGTAGTGATTGATCTGGCAGAAGGGTACCTGGTACATCATCAACTCAGATGATTAAAAACTTGTGTATTTTGTTTTGTTGTTTGGTGGTGTGGTTTGTTTTTTTTTTTTCCTCTCCCTAGACGAAAGTTTGCTCTGTTTGATGAACAGCACCGTGAGGAGATGCGGAAGGAGCGGCGCAGGATCCAGGAACAATTAAGGCGATTAAAACGGAATCAAGAAAAGGAGAAACTCAAGGGCCCTCCAGAAAAGAAGCCCAAGAAAATGAAAGAGCGCCCAGACTTGAAAGTAAGCATATCCATTTGTGAAGCATACTAATAGGTCTTGGGTATGAGAGAAGTTTTCTGTTGTAGTTCTAAAGATCTGACATGGGGATTTTATTGATACTTTGCCTCTAAATTAGGTGCCCGTGTATGAAGTCTGATCTGTCATCTTTCTTATATTTTTGTAGCTAAAATGTGGAGCATGTGGTGCAATTGGCCATATGAGGACTAATAAATTCTGCCCTCTTTACTACCAAACAAATGCCCCACCTTCTAATCCTGTTGCAATGACAGAGGAGCAGGAGGAAGAGCTGGAAAAAACAGTCATTCACAATGATAATGAGGAACTCATCAAAGTAGAAGGAACAAAAATAGTCCTGGGAAAACAACTGATTGAGAGGTAAGGGAAGAAGCTTACTACCCATAGTGATGGGTAGTAAGAAAAAACAATTTAGAGCTTAGTGCTGAATACTCATATGTATATTAATCGCAGGAATAAAGTGACAGGGCTATACACAGACTATTACTACAGTTATTTTGATTGTGTATTGGGTATTATAGTAGATGAGACTGAAGCCAAGACTGGAGGAGAAGTGGTCTTGATTCACAAGAGTGTTAGAGAGTATATTATGCTTTTTTACTTTTACCTAGCGCGGATGAGGTTCGCAGGAAATCACTGGTCCTGAAGTTTCCTAAACAGCAGCTTCCTCCAAAGAAGAAGCGACGAGTAGGGACAACTGTTCACTGTGATTATCTGAATGTGAGTGAAGGTGTTACTGAGCTCATTACAGTATCTCTATTTCTGTTTGTACCAGTTAGCCATTTTCTTTAGTACTTCTGTGCATCCTCAATATGCAACACAGATATGTGCCCAGTAAATTAATAAACTAAATTGCTTAGGATTTCTGTGGGTAAATATCTTTTGTCTTGGAACTGCCTTAACTTTTCTGCCTCTGATTTCTTCAGCGTCCTCATAAATCTATCCACCGACGGCGAACAGATCCTATGGTGACACTGTCATCTATTTTGGAGGGCATCATCAATGACATAAGGGATCTTCCTAATGTAAGTTTAAGCTATAGGACCAAAAAGTAAGCAATAAGATTAAAGTAGATTATGTGTTGTGGACACCAAAATTAAGCTTGGCTTTTCTGAGATGAGTGGTGTGACACCCATTTCCCACCCTGTCCTGTACACAATTGCTGCCATAGTTTCATAAGTTATCTGAGCTCAGAATATTTTTGGCATGATAACGTCCCATAAAGAAAGAAGCATGAGTGGTTTAATGCGGTTGGCTTGAAACCAGCATGAGAAGGTTCGACTCCTT
>JANHFX010012349.1:0-33411 GCA_027560015.1 Chloroceryle amazona
ATCGTCAGCATATTTCAGCAGTGCTGCTTGTTCTTGTAACTTTCCATGGCCCCAATCATTTAATACACAGTCCACAAACCCCTAAACAACAAAGTACTAAATATCACTCCTTTTATTCTCCCCTGAAGAAGTACAGTCTAGAAAGGGTGTGTTGAAGAACTAGTATGGTTATCCCCAGAAGCTAATATTCTGGTTTTGTGTCCATTTCACACAGCAGGTTAAGGTGCAAAGCCCCAATCATCTGCCTGCTGCTGGTTCATAGATAACTGTCCTTGAGAAAGAAAGATGGGATAGATCACCTTTTGTAGCTCTGCATTTGTAGTGATCCAGAATCACTCAGGAGCTTTGGCTCTTCTCTGAATAATTCTGAAATTTACAGTAAGGAAAGCATAAATTCATCCCTTTTCTTATCATTACAGCCCCTCTATTAAGATAAGAAAGTAAAAATGCTATCAAAGTGATGATGGCCTTACATTGACTTTTGACCATAGAAATAAAATCAGTTATTTAAATTATGCTTGACATTTCCAAATAGGTATAAAATTTAGTGTAACCTCTATGAACAATGAGGTCATTATTTAAATTGTGGCCAAAAAAACCCCCCAAACTCCAACATGTTACTACAAAACTGAGCCAGGTGGACAGATGGAAATAATACTATTAAATAGTTTATTGCCAGAGGTCGTGAAACCAACAGCCAATAGAAGAAAAACCTTGAGGAGACAAGAGACAAAGACATTTCAGTTAGGAAACAGCATGCTCTGCAGGTGGCATAGGCAGACATATTGCTTCTTAATTAAATCAAATCATTATTTTCTTGATTTGATACTATCAGAAATTATTCTTTCTTACTTTTGAATGTCCTTTGTTTAACATTCCAAAGAGTTATCCAAGATTAACCTAATAGTGTCTAGAGTGGAAAACACCCAAGAACTTTGAAAATTAGATGAAAACAATCTTTCTGGTGTTTTTAATATGAACTTTTTTGTATTATTTACTACCGTAGATGTTTTATGTGCAAGAATAGTGGAAGTTTGAGCCTCAAGCGCTAGGGGTTTTTGTGGGTACTGGGCACAGATCTCACTCCTAATTGAAGTAATTGGCTGAAGAAGGGAATCCAATGGTAATAAACACATCTGTATTTTGCCTGTCCACACAGAATTTCATCAGCTGTTTTATAATCTTTTAAATGTCTTCTCAGATGCTGAAATGTGTTCATTTTCCTAATAAAACAAAAAATGCAACTGCACATTTGAAGAAAATGAATGCAGTTATGAAACACTATTACAGATGGTACTGATAACGAATCCCATAGTTTGGGTATAGTATTTTTTTCACCTGGTTTTCCTCTTATTATAAGCCTGTCAAATTTTAACTGTTCAGATTCAGAAGTTTCATACCAGGTCCTGCCTCAGACTGGATTTTGTTGGAAAGGTTTCCATTAAAAGGACTGAACCATTGCTGTAGCTGGAAGCAAACTTATGCTTATCAGGTTTTCAAAATCCATAACTTTCCTGAGAAGATCAAGCTGTTCTGTACATTGAACCACTTGATATTTGACCAGAACCCTCCTGGTGTTAGGGATATGCCCATTTTTAACTCCATGAATCCACCCAGATTTGACCAAATGAGAAGACTGAAAAAATCCCAGTATGGTCATCAGGGATCTGTTACACACTGAGAGTTTCCCGAGACACCATCTGTTCTAAATATGTTTCTCCCCTTCTCAGCTGCTACAAGCCAGCCAGACATGCCATGCTTCATCCTGGGGCAATGAATATGGAGCGTGTTGTTTTGAAAGAACTTAGTCCTGGCCATAGCTGAATGTCAAGGTAATATAGCAGAATGGGTAGTGCAGCCACAATTAGTCCCTGAAAGGATAGGATGTGTATTCTGCCTCACTTGTACCCAGGATTCTGAAAAGGAGGTAAAGACAATAAGGAAAGAAACTAAAACATTAGAAGCAACCAAAGTCTGCTTTTGGAATTTTATTCTGTTTCACTTTCTTCGTGTACTGTGGCTTTAAAGAAGGCGGTGTTCCCATGCAATTCCATCCATTCCCTACCTAAACAAGGGATCTGGAATGAATGAGCATTGATTTGTGATAAACTTTGTAAACGTCTGCTAAATATAGGGTGGGAATTAGAAGGTTTTCAGCAGTGGAACTAAAAGAGCTGTGATAGCTTGAGGATGTAGGTTAGACCAGAGATGGCCAAAGAATGACCAATTAGCCAAATGGAATTTGCTATCACAGTGCCTTGACCGTTTTGCTCCATGCTCTCTTCTCTCCCAAAGGACACAGATGTGTCCTCGCCCAAGTGCTTCCTAACTGAAGGAACTGTTCACAGTTGTGTGATAAATGTTTTGGTCAAAGTACAGGCACATTTCTGGTGCCATCATGGATGTATAGTAGGAAGTTTTAGTGTCCTTCTTCCCTGAGCAGCCTGAATATGGGGGATTTATACATCTGCCATCATAACAAAAGTAGACTCTGTTTCTACCATTGCCAGCAGAGCTCTCATCACAGCTTGTACAAGCACATAAAGGCTGCTCCCTGCAGAATGTCACTGGATATTTCTGAGATCTGATTTGTAGGAAAGTAAGTGGTTGCCATTGAAGCCACATTTTGACTTCTGAGATTCATGTTAGCTATACAGTATGGGGAAATGAATTACTGTGATATATGTTCTCTCTAAGTTCATAAACCACTACCAAAAAAACCCAAAACTTGGAGTTCAAGTGAAGTTCTCGGGACCATAATGCTGCTGAACTAAAGCAGTGAACTGGTCCAATGATTCAGATATGCTTCTTCAGTGTAGTATTAGAACAATACTAGGCTGATTTTTTTGTAGGCTGGTATTATTTTGCTTATGTTTTTTATTTTAATTTGTTATTAATTTGCCTAATATGTGATTTATTTACAGTATTATATTCCTCAGCTTGCACAGAGACCTATAAAAATATGACTTTTAAATAAAGCACATTTGCTCCTAAATACCACTCTTTTAAGTGAAACAAAAGCTTCTATTTCTTTCTTCAGACTTAGAGGAATTCAAGGAAGCTTTTAATGGTCCTATTGGATTTCAGAAGTACTACACAACTAAGTAAAATTAATAATTATGTAATTTATTACAGTCAGGCCCGTGGCTGCAATTAACTGTGGCTTGTATTAACTAGATCAAAGATTTGTCTAAACCATGACCTATATAGAAGGATTTACTTGCACAGCTGCTGCAGTGAATGTGCCTTTCTGGAGGAGGAGGTGCTGCTGGCTACTTTGGAAGAGTTACAGCAGTTAAAGCCTTCATGCAGTGCTAGAGAGAACTTCTACCTGGGTGTGAATAGTCACACCAGTGCATCAGCTTTGCCTGGTTTACTCTGCACAAAACCTGGCAGAACTGTGCAGCTTCCACTCCCCCAGCTCTGCTGACAGCACCTTCTCTGCTAGCTTTACTTCTTCCCTGGTGACACCTTTCTCAACAACTTTTCCTTGCAGTATGGCAGCCAGCCTTCCAGAATCTGCAGTACTCATCCTGAGCCTGAAGAAAACCATTCTCTGAACTAAACCTTGTGACCACTACTGTTTTCTGCAAGTATCATTGCCCTCACTGAATGTTTGACTCTTTCCTCCTGTGTCCCCTACTGTCCTAAATGGAGTTCAGCTTAGGTATTCAGTGACGTGATAACTTTGTTCTTTAAGGCAAAAGGTAAAGGTAAAACTCTGATCAGCTAACTAACGTTGTCCTAGAGTCTGGTGAAGCTGTGCCAAGGGACTTTCACCTGGCTTTAATCCATTGTATGACTCGGTGTGGCAAAAGCAAACTGGAGAAGCTCCCATTTTGAAGCTGAGGGTCATTTGAAGCATCAACCAGTTCTCACTTCCCACTTTTTCAAGAAGTCATTGCGGTTTCTTCCAGCCTGGACCCTCTCTCTGTTGAGCTGGGGCAAAATCTATGCTGGGAGTGAGGAGTTGGGGCTATAAAATAGTTTTCTTTGTCCAAAGAAGGTCTTAGGACCAGGATAAATTTTACAAATATTAAATATTTGAAGTTAGAGATAAAATTCAGGTACGTTACATATGCCAGTATTTACATGTGAGCTAGGAGTTAGCTACTACAAAAATCAGTGGGAATCTAGTCAGGACAGTCAATAGAGCCTAAGGAATGACTTGGCTTGTCCTAAAGTAGGTATTATAAGTTTGGTTCTGTTTGCAGAATCACAGAATGGTAGGGATTGGAACAGGACCTCTGGAGATCATCTGGTCCAGCCCCAGGGCAGGGTCACCTAGAGCAGGTCACACAGGAATGTATCTAGG
This sequence comes from Chloroceryle amazona, assembly GCA_027560015.1. NCBI lineage: Eukaryota > Metazoa > Chordata > Aves > Coraciiformes > Cerylidae > Chloroceryle > Chloroceryle amazona. The sequence goes on from JANHFX010012349.1 coordinate 4,316, forward strand.
TGGGATTTTAGTCTCCAGAGAAGGAGACTCCACAACCTCTGTGGACTGTTCCAGTCCTCTGTCACCTTCACAGTAAAGAAGTTTTGATTTATGTTCAGATGGAATGCCCCAGCTTAACACACTGCCAGCTTTGTAAACTGTTCTATTCCCAAAGCATTTCCAATTTTTTGTTTGGTTAAGAATCACAGATTCTCATCCCACACATGAAAACCTACATCCTATCCTTAATACATTCATGAAACAGCTAAAACTACAGAAAATGTATCACTAAAATGCTTGTTCTCTAAAGGTAATAAATTCCTGAGGCAGGGTTTTGCAAAACTAGGAATCTTTCTGTCCAGATGAAACTGTACGAACATCCCCACCAAGCAGAGCATGCATGGGTTCATGTTTTACACCTGTAGACCCATTACTGAAGTCCAGGTAAGTTCATGCAGATGTTTCTACTCACTGGACAAATAAGAAACAGAGAGGTGCTTTCATAAAAATCATCTGAGGATCATTTTGAGACTGCTGTCTGAAAATATTATCAAAGAACAGAAACAATGTGTTTGCAATGAGAGTGCATGGAAGCAATAAAATAAGGTGTATGATATATACCAATATGAATATTTAAATGTAGAAATTTTACAGACTGGTTTATTTGTATGGTAATTGAAAATAAGAACCATTCTGTCAGATTCTAACGTTTGAATGTTGGACCAGGTTGGCACTAGTCTCTTCTCTCAGGTAATTAGTGACAGAACCAGAGGGGATGGCCTCAAGCTGGAACAAGGTCGGTTTAGACTGGACACTGGGAAAAAAATTCTTCACAGAAAGAGTGGTGGGAGATTGGAATAGGCTGCCCAGGGAGGGGGTTGAGTCTCCATCCCTGGATGTGTTCAAGAATCACTTGGATGTAGTGCTGGGGGATATGGTCTAGGGGTGAACTTGTAGAGTAGGGTGAATGGTTGGACACGATGATCCCATGGGTCTTTTCCAACCTCAATGATTCTGTGAATAGAAGCGCATCATTCATTTAATATCTCATTGTAAGTATCCCTAAATTACCAATGTAAGTTAAGGAGTGCTCCTCTGCAGGTGCCAGAATCACCCCAGTTACTTTATTTAAAAGAAATACAATTTCTAGTACAATTTACAGAAACAGGTGTTACATGAGACCACTTTTAAAACTGTGCACTAGAAGTGCAACTGATTGCAGAAAAATCAATTAAAATATTTTCTGTGAAATATTGATATAAAGAAACCTTTTCCCACAGTACTACACAGATTGTTCCCATTTTTCTTAATGAAAACTAAAGGAAATTTATGTCAAAACCAAATGCCCCCGCCCAGGCCAGCACTGCCATCCCACAGCAGCCAGCAAGGGCAGCCCTGCCTGGAGGCTGCTGCTCAGCCCCTGCCCTGGATCCCTGCTGGATCAATTAATACCTGACCCATGCTGATAGAAAAAAAAAAAAAAAATCATCATATTTTGCCCAGGAATGGAAGGATTTAGACCGGAGACAAAATGTTGACTATGTCAGCTTTGCTGGTTAAAGAAAATCTTATTCCTTCTGCTGTCCTCCAGATATAGCTGCATTATTGGCATTTTCTTAGAATTTAGGATGAATGAAAGCCTCTAATGTATTTATTATGGTTTGCATGCAGAACTGTCTTTAATTTGCATAAAAGGTTCTGTCCTTCAGTAGGAATTAAATTTTTATCCCCAAAGTACACAAAAGATTATTTCAGTACGATAGCGTTAGAGTAATTTTAGATTACTGTGCTCCTTTGCTCTCATTCACAAATACCTTATCTCTTTTCCACACATATTCTGGCAAAGCTTTAGACCTCAGAAATACATTAAAGTGCATTGACCTTGGGGGCTGGACTCACAGTAACGGGAAAAGCATCATTCTACCTGGAACTGGAGAGCCTGTCTTGTGTGGGTTGAGTAAGACAAAACACAGGTAGATAGCAAGTGTTCATGTTAGCTATGGATATTGCTTTCCCACCCACATGGACAGAGGTAGCTGTCTGTGGAAATGCAGGAAAACTGCCTAAAGTTGAAGCCTTTGAGAAATACCTTCAAGTCCCAGAAGAGATTCTGATGGCTGTAATGAACACAGTCCAGTAACTTGCATGAGCTGCTCAATTAAGGTCATTCATGCCACTAATAATCCTCCACTTTCTAAAGTCCATAGCTTTCTGATGTTCTCTTAGGAGGCTGACCCCTTTGCTTTCTGATGTTCTCTTTAGAAGGATGACCCCTTTCAAGGTTTAACTTTGCCCAGAGTGATCCATTATTTTATAAGTAGATTAAAAAAATAAAATAAAATTCTTACCTAAGAAATACCCTTTTTCTTTCACAATCTTAGAGTCTGAAATTGAAAGGTTAAATTAGTCTTGAAATGAGCACTCTGAAGGTCTTTCTTGTGGAAGAAAAGGTTCTTTCAGTTTAAAATAATATAAAGAACATGTATGTCTTGTTTGTGTATTTCAGCCAAGCTTACACGAGTTTATCAACCTTAGCTGAACAAAAGAATCACCATCCTCAAGGGTATTTAGGTATCTAGCTCCATACCTTTGAGCATTTGGGACTTAGCTTTTTCAATCTTTAAATTACTGACCTATAAATAGGATCACTTTTAAAACATGTCAGGTTAAACTTCTATTCTTGGTACCCAGTTTATGACAAGAATTAAGGGAGGCCCCGGATTTTGTTCCCACACCTTAGAGGAAACGTCTTTCAAAATGATCTCTCTTGTAACTTTAGTGGTGACCTTTATCCATAAAGCAGTATGACAGCAGTTTCTAAGCACCCCTTTACTGATCCATACATTCCTTGGTGATCTAGATTTGTGGCTGTTTGGTTTTGTAGCTCTGCAGAATTCCTCGAGTCAGTTCCTCTGAATAATACCCAGCTCCTCTCTGAGCCTCTTGTGTAGCTTCTTTGCTGGGTTCTTTTCTTTTAGTAAATAGAACTGAATTCTTTCTCAGTTATTCTCCGAACTACATTCATTCTTCTGTTGGTGCTTCCACTGCTGCAGCTTTGGGGGAAATTGGTGAGGAAAGAGGCTTTGCTTTAGTTTGGTTTGGTTTCTGATGGGGAGGTAATTATGAAAACAAGAGGGTATGAATGTTATGTGCACCTGACATTTAAGAAGCAGCAAGGAACAGACAGTAAACAGCTCAAGAGACAATGACAAAAGGAACTCTCTTCCAATGGATCGTTCCTGCAAATCTTCAATGCTGAAAAAATGTTGCTGTTTGCTAGAAAAGGAGCAAAGAAAAGTGGAAATGCACCTCCTCCAAATATTCCTGCTGTCCCTCAGTAAAGGCTCCCACTTTCAGAGTCTCCTTTGCCCAAGACCTGTGTCACAGACAACATTTAAGCTTTCAGGTCATTGCTATGATATCAGTCCCTGTCTGAAGGGGATCTGAAGGAGCCATGCTATACCTTCCAAAGGGAAGGTACAGGGGGTTGCTCCTGTGCATCTCCCTCACCAGACCCGAGCAGTGGTTAAAGCTCTCTCCCCCTCATGCTGCTCCTCCCCTCAGGAAAGGCCATTGTTAAACTAGGACAGAAGGCTGTGTTCTAGGATGAACTCACCAACGTGAATTTGCAAAGGACTCTTTGCCTGGCATAGACAAGGAAAGGCACATTTCTGAATACGTTACCACATCACAGACAGCTCTGTGGATCTGAAGAAAGGTATTGGAAATAGACTGCAGGAACTGGGAGAGCAGCAAGAGACAATGAGACAACTTCAGAGAAATTAAATATGTCAACTTGGGCACTGGCAGCGCAGGACGATGGCACCCTTGCAGCCATTTATGACTTTTTTTGCCTTTAATGGAAGCAGGCAGCTGCAGTGATCCTGCCAGCACTCTGCTTTGAGTTTGAAAGAGTAGAGCTATGCCTGATGCTGTTGGGTTTCAGTTTAGAGCAAATGAGTCATTGCTACAGCCAAAGATAAGAGCTGAACTAAGAGACTATTTCATATAAACTCTGTTTTGCAGAATTCACTCAGTCCTTGATACAAAAACCCCACATCTAGTACAGCCTCCTGCCTTGATGGAAGATTATTTTAATTTTGAATAACAACCTCTAACAAGTTACCTTTTCCACTGAGATTAAGTGAATCGCCAACTGATAACATTTAATGTTGCTAAGCTTTAGAAGGTGGCAAACTTCCTCTGCTTCACCAAAATACTTCTGCCAATGACAAGGTCCTGTAGGACAAAGCTTGAAGCTAATGCAGTCAATGTGGGTTTCATAGATATAAGTTCACTCATTTAGGCTTTATTTATTTATATTTTACAGGGGCTTGTATTTTTATGAGCCTCCATAACACCTACCTTCAGGAAGAGCTTTTGTCTCTGCCCTTTCATATATATGTTTTTCTACGACAGCTACCCCATGATTATCTCACTGCAAACCTTAACAGTGAAGTGGCACAGCCTGGCTTTGAGCTTTTTCACAAAAGGCCTTCAAGAACCACAGTGGTTCCTAAGATAATTCAAATGAGCCATGATCTTCTCTTGTCTTCATGGCATGTGCCTAGAGACAGCCATAGAAGACACTCTGGAAACTTTCCCAATGGAAAAAAAAAACCCCTCTGTGCCTTCTGCATACCTAAAGGGTAATTACTGTGACTGTGATATTAAGGCATTCTGAAAATAATGTCTTTGTGACACATTCTCTGCTGATGTACAATAAGAGCTTTTAAAAATATCTCCCTTCACCTTTCACGCTCATTCACACAGAAAACCAAGCTTGCTGAATTTCTAAATGTTAATTCACAGCTCTTCATTCATCATATTTATAATTTTTTTTTTTCACGTTAGTGGCTGTTCTGTAATTTCCAGGAGTTTAAATGCCAACTTCACCGACCTATCTGCAAACACAGTTGCTGAGCTTTCTTGAATATCTTTGTGAAGGTGTAGATAAGAGAAAGGCTTGCTCGGACTATTCAAAGACAGACTCCTGTAACTATGAAGTCCTTAAAGTACAAGGGAAGGCAAGCTGGTTTTATGAATGAAAACAAACACGTTCATATACAGATTACAATTAAGTTCACATTTGCCCTTTGTTAGACACTCAGGCTCTTCAAGTCTATTGAGAAAAGACAAAGAGCAGGAAACTTCAGAAATCAAATGCAACTGTTTCTGAAATTAGGGGTTCCCTAATATATTTTTAATTGTTACTTTTATAAATGGAAGGAGCTGTTAAACTGTATCCCACCTCAGTGCCTTAGGGGGATGTATCTACACACTAGGAGTTAGGTGATTTCATAGCAGTGGGATTCAATAGCTTAAAGATGTACGGATTTTGTGAGCAGTAAGTATCCATTCTTAGGGAAGGGCATTGATGACCCAAGGGTAAAACATTCACCAATATTCTAATCAGAAATAATTCAAATTAAAGTATCATGCCAAGGTCCTTTCACAACTGGATCCCCATTATTGTAGTTGCTAGGTAAGCAAACAAGATGAAAAATGCCTGAACAAGTCTTTGGATTGGAACTGGATCAGTATCATGCACTTACAGCATAGAAAGAAAAATAAATAAAAAAAAAAAAAATCACATGCAGGGAAGAGATTAAAGTGAAATAAACAGCAGCATCGCTTCTCCTTTGCTTCATAAGCCTTGCCAGAGTTTAGGAATTGTGTGTGTGCTTCTGTATCCTGCACATTTTTAGCCTCTCTGGATACTTTTCATATTTTAGGTGAGTCAAAACACAGGTATCCAACTGTACTTAAGAGCTCAGAGGTAGATATTTGGTCTGCAGCCCTGAAGCTGGAATAATCCCTCACTGCCACTATATGCCCAAGGCCAGGCAGCTCATACCTAACTCTGAATGACCTGCGGCCAGCAGTAACCTGCCTGTGTGCCAGGATACCCCCAAAGTGCTGGCATTCCCAGTGTTGTCAGAACTCCCAGCTCTGAAGCAGTGGTTCTACAACCCCCATGCTCCAGCAGGACCTAATTAAGTTGCTGTTCTCAACAGCATTGCCACCAGATTGCCTTTCACCCCAGTGCAGGGGGAAGGAGAAGGAAGCAGAAGCAGAGTAGCAGAGTAAGACTGTTCCTACAGCTAGTTGACAAAGCAACACTCAAAGGCAGGACATCTGTTTCCTAACTTTCTTCACAATAACTGTTCATACAGGGAAGAGGTGCAGGACTGAAGATCATTGCTGAGTGATATTTTACACCCGTAGACAGTTCTACCAATCCAGAAAACATTTCTTTGAAAATTAATATAATTTAAACACATCTTTCTGTGTTGACTTGTTTGCAGTTTTGAAGTGCCATACTCACCTGATGGACAGAGGACCTCCCCCCTTTCTGTTCCCACACACAGATGAAAACAATACCTTATCTTTTTTCTTCCACCTTGAATTTCTTCTCCCTAGGACACAGTGCTCTTTGAAGACTTTAGCACAGATAATTGGCTGGTGGTTCTGACAGCTCTGTCAATATCAGTTTTCAGTGGTTTGCAAATATGGACACCTCTGCACTGGAGCATTACATAACATGCAAAGTCATCTACAAAACCAATAGCAACAAAACATGGTCTGGAAAAGGCTCTGTGGGAGAGTTTTTTAGGCTGCAGCCTCTACGGTGGCTCAAGGACACCCATAGCCTTGAACTTCTGGCAGTCCCTTTCTATGTGCCCCTTCTCCCATTGCTTTATCCCTCACTGCTTGAGAACGCTCCAAAGTCTTTCCTGCTACTTTTCCTAATCAAGAGGGTTTTAAATTGGGATGATGGGGGTGGGTGGCAGCCAGAATATTGCAAGCTACCTAGGGAAGGAAGTATGAAACTAGTCTATATATACACATAAATAATACACTGCAGCTACAATATTTCATCAATTCTATGTTCATTATATAGCACTAAAAACAAAAATAAAAATCCATTTAGTCATGACCAAGAAAACAAACAGGAGATTTTTCCCACCTTGCTATGTACAAGCATTGGTCCTGTGACACTGGGACATTGCCATCTTTCCCTTCTCTTCCTGCAACACCAACTACTCGTAGTCCAAACCAGTCATGGGCAGGACTATCACCCCAGGTTTATGAGAAGAACCAAGAAAAACTAGGAATGGGAACCTGGCTGCAGTTCCTTAACAAATCAAAGAAGAAAGATAAAAGATGTTAGCTCTTTTTATGACAACTGGGAGTGTAGGATGACTAAACAGACAGACCCATTTGTACCAAAGTCTTCTCTAAGTGTTTTAACTGGAGCTCATACCTTGCAAGCATGCTGGGGCTGGATGGTCTTAATGTGAACTACAGCAGTTTCCCACGGTTACTTTACCTGACACAGTCTTGGCAGCATTGTCATTTCAATTTTCTGTACTTTCTCCTTATACAGCTTCAACAACTTGACAAATAATAATCCCAGATATCAAACCACTTAGCTTATTTATTTTATCCTTCCTTTTTAAAAATCTGAGTGGGTTGCTCTGCCCTGTGAGGTCTCCAACTTGCTTAGGCATTTAAGCACTATTCTCTCATCCCTTAATTGTAGTTTTGGAGAGAAAGGTAGTAAGTGATTTTATACAGCTATTTACTATATTACAAGTTTGAGGGTTGGTTGGGTTTGTTTTTGACAAAGGGTTATTTTGGCATGTCAAACTGAAAACGTTTGATGGGAATAAGGAATGAAAAATTGCCTGCAAAGGGCAGGTCTACCATAGAGGGAGCTGAAGAATTAAAGTTCAGCTTGTTAAAAATATATTCTGACAGACATTTTCTGGCCATAAATACTGACTTGATTTAATAACAGCACTCTGTGGGGACCTGTCAAAATTGTTGATGGAAAGCAGGCAGGGAGGCTGGTGTGACCTGCCTTACCTTCCAGGCTCCTTAGCTCTCAGGATGGACAACTTTTTGGTCACCAGGCTCACTGGGAAGGGAGAGGTTGAAAGTGCTGACCAACTACTTGGCTTCCTCAGGTCCTTTTCTCTGGCCAAGACTCAGTTCCTTGACCCACAGTATTTTTCAAACAATGGCATTTTACATTAGTTCTCCTGAGGAAAAAACCTAAAACCTTTCCATTTGAAATATTCCACAGAGTATTTCACATTTCCAAAGCGTTGTTCCAAGTCAAAATGGTAAATAAACTGACAATGGGAAAGGTTCCCTGTGTGTCAAGTCACACACAGTTTGTCAGACCAGTAATCTAATAAAATGATGGTCTGCCACTGAAGTCTGGAAGACACATTATTTACTGTACACTCTTTCTGCTGCCTTGGGTGATTGAACAGGGTCATGATGCAGCTACTAAGAACATGGGAACTGACTTTTAACAGAGCTGGAACTTCACCTCCTTAGGTAGCTAAACCAACAGCTTCATCACATAGCTCCAGCCACACTCAGGCCACTAAAGAGACCATCTGTGTAAGGCTTGCCATTGATTCCCATGCTCAGCCAGTGGCAATTCTTCTAGTGACTTCAGTGGATGTTGAGGATTTCACAGGGAAGCGGAGAAAAATGGTTAAAAGTCTGAAAAGATTTACATGGGAAAAGAAGGAAGCTCAAAATGCATACAGCTTAGCTAAGCAGTGACTCAGAGGGATCTGATTGCCATCCACAAATATTTCAGAGAGGTTAAACACATGGGTGGGGAGGAACTGCTCAGGATAAGAAGGGAAAGGAAGCAATATGATTGCAGACAATTTGGACTGAACTGCAGGCATATCTTCTCAATAGCATGACTGGTTAGACTGTGGAACAATTTGCAAGTGAGACGGTGGTGGTCTCAGCATTTTGGGCTTTCACTGCCAGATGGGGAAAACACATGGTGATGAATAATCCCATTGTAGACGTAGATGGACTTCACAGATTTTTCATGAGCTGTTTTTATTATGCTTTCTAACTTCTAGGATCTCAGGATGAGAAAAGTAGAAGCAGATTAAAAAGGTCGAGGCAGGTACAGTTCTACTGCTGCTTGCTACTTTAAGAAAGAATTATCTCTGAGTAACCAGAGTTATTTCCATTTTTCAATCTATGCCATTGCTCTTCTTAAAATCATCCTGTTATTTCAGCCCCTCCAATCTAAAGTTTTCTTAGTTTAATAGCACTGTATTAAAATGTAAGTTACAGAAGCAAAAACCATCTGCATTTCTTCTTGCTCAAAAACTAAATAGTAGCCATTATGTCAAACAGATAATATCTAAACAGGATTACAGAATGCTGTAGATACACCAGCACTGAATATACACACACACCCATTTTCATCCTTTTCTGTCCCTCGGTAATGACAACATTAATGATTTACATTTATATAGCACTCTTCTGAAAGCAGACCAATTGCTGCACAAACTAATTCCACAGATGATGTACAAAACACATTTCACTCCTAAGTGTTAGGCAGCCAGCCTAAGGCTAAAGAGAGCATTGTGCTAGAGCTCCAGGCTTATATGGCTTGGAGAGAAAGATGCCTCCAGACAAAATAGCAGCATCATGTAGGCCAAGGCTGAGCGCATTTCTTACTTCAGTAATGACTTTTGGGACCAAGGGTGGCACAAACAGCATCACCACCTCAGCTTTGCGGAAACGAATGAGAGATTTTGAAGTGCAATGTGTGTTTTATTAAGTAGAGGAAAAGATAAGTTAAAATTTGTACCATCTAAGGACAGTAGGGAAAATACTACCCCAGCCTTAGGATGGAAAATGTTTGAAATGAATGTGAAATGCTGGATTCAAATGGCAATGCACAGCATGGTAAAGGATGTCAGACAGAGGCATGATTTCTAACTCAGACAAGGCATCCTGGCATATTTACACTACCTGAAAGCTGGCCTGGGTAATGCAAGCAGAAAGAAAAGTCACAAATGCACCAGGGTTTCTACTTTGTCTACCAGCATGTTCCTTATGCTCTTCTTTAACTACCCACACTTTTTCCAAGCCCCTTACCAACCCCAAAGAAACTCCATTTTATTCATGCACTGACATCTCTCTCCGAGAGTCTGGTGTCCTTGGCCACCAAAGGCTTTCAAAAGCACCTACCTTTAAGCCTGGGAAATGTTTGGAAGACAGAGTCTGCTTACAGCTTAGCACTTCTGTAAATGAGAGAAAATCAGGGCAAAAAATGTCATGTATAATTCACATTAATTGAAATTCATGCTGTTTGTTATAAGTGCTTGATATTAAACAACTAAACAAAGATAGGTGGCACCAATAGAACAGGTTTCCTGGAATAAATAATCTCCCAGGAGGAGAGTGAAGGAGATAGGCTCTGTCACAGCCTTTTTGTCTCAGCACTTCTGGAGTACAGAGCAACACAAAAGAAGTCACGAAACAGAATGAGGGCAGAGGTGCTGAGAAACAGCACTGAGCATCCCTACAGTGTGCAAAACCACAGCAACTGAGGGGTCAGGGGAGAGGCAGAAGAGCAGAAATGAGGAAGTGAAGCTCAGTTAAGCTTCAGCTGCTTGTCCAAAGATGCAGTCAGTGTGGGCAAAAGAGCACCTGGGCAGATTGCTGGTGAGAAGGAAGTGCAGTGATAGAAACTGGGGTAAAAAATTGGGTATGATAATTCATCTGAGAGGATGAAAGGCAGGATAAAATTTTAGAAGTGAACTCAGAAAAGCTGTAACTGTATTGGCTCATATTCCAAGCTTCCTTCAACATAAAGGGATTTTCACTTTTCATAGGATGGGCTTAAAAAGCAAAAGCTGTTTCTGTTTTGCTAGCCACACTGCTCTCCCCAGTGGAACCCTTAAACCTCTATTTCTGAGGGCTGGATCCATCCACACCTGCCCAAAGCTGGCTCCTGATGCAGGGAAACTCTTGCCAGGGAAACAATTTACAATCTCATGTTATTGGCAGGACTGATTTGGAACAGTTTCTGTACCTTGCCTTGCCTACAGCTGTGATGATGTCTCCTCAGCAGCAGCCCCAGCACATCACCACCCATGTCAGGCAGCAGCTACACTGGGATGATCTGAGGGTGTACCAGTCAGGTGAGGTTGACCATCAGGCTTAGCTTTCTAAAAGACCACACTACACCTTTGCCTGGAGCATCCTTTAGATGTAAGGCATTTGATATTTTAAGATTTTAAAAGATCAGGCTGAATGATGTGGCAGAAAAGTGGGGAAAGCAAAACTGAAGTTTACCAAAGGCAAACACAAAGTAACAGAGAAAAGAGGAACATCAATCTTTATAAAGGCTAAAATCTTCAGTGTTATCCTGCTTCCTTCAGTGACTCCAGGGTGCGTTTGGCCCACTGGATAAATAATGGTCTACACTCTGGCTCTTGTATTTCTCCCATGTAGTTGAATAAAAGGAATCTGTCTCGCTCTCCGCCTGTTCCCTCCGAGGGAAAGGTGGTTTATGAGAACAAGGCAACACACAATGGGGTCTCTTCTGTACTTCTCCCCAACAAAAGCCAAAGATGACTGTGACCCTCTGAGATTTCCTACTTTGCAATGAACCAACTGTGAAAAAGGCTGGAATCCCTCAGCCATGAGAAAGAAAAGGAGAAATCTATCTGTCTGATGCCTTTGTTGCAAGTAGCTTTTCATTTTAGGCCTCTTTTAATCCAATATAGCAGCCTATAAAATATATCTCCATTCGAGCATCTCTTTAAAGGAAATTCTCTTGATGATTTTTTTTTTTTGTTCTTTCAGCTCAATTGGATTGCATCATATTTTTTTCTCTTCACATTTTCTCTCCTCCTTCGGCTTTCAAGCTCCTATCTCCTTTACTTTCAAGTCTTCATGTCTATAATAATCTGTACAAATTCCCTCCCTGATCCTGGGTGCCTTTTGTGTTATCAATTAACTTTGTAAAAGACATAAAGTTGTATAAAAATTTGTTTTCGTGGCAAATATTAGTGCATGTTTGTGGAATGTCTAAAGCTAAGCAAAACCTGAATGCCAAGGAACCTGAGAAAAATTATAGAATTACCTTTGAGTGGTGCTCTGTGGAGAAGGACTTGGAGATACTGGTGGATGAAAAGGGGACTGAGCTGAGATCAGAGTCTCCATATTCCTTCCATTCATCTTATAAGGTGACCCTCCTTCAAACTCTCAGATCAACACTCTGGAAGACAAAGAGAGGAAATCGGTTTCAATCACATTGGTTTCAGTGTTCCTCAAGAACTTGCCTTTCCCTACCAAGTAAGATAGCAACCAATGGTACAGTAAACACTGATCCCTTCAAGAATGTCGTTGCTACCACTTCTTTTCTTAAACTGGGTAGCTGTCTTGTCTTAAAAATGTACCTTAGCTCCTTTTGGGGAGTCCCACAGAAAGATTTATGGAGGATGCACATGAGAAAATGTGGCTCATCAGTATATATAGCAGCAAGACTATAGAATAAAAGCATCTCCACTGTTAACAAGCTGAGATGTCCCCATTGCTCAGCTGTGATTTATAGAGAACTGTCAGATATTTAGAGATTCCTGACATATGTTTCAAATGCCTGGGTTACCTGTTACCTGATTTTCACTTAGTTGTCCATCTAAATTCCCGTACTAGTACAAATAAAGTCAGAAAGTGCCCACTAGGGATTCTTCTTCAGGGAGCAGAACCAAAGCTGCAGTCAGAAATTACAACTCCAGTTAAAAGCAAACAAACAAAATATTTTTTTTTTAATTATTTCTTACTGACTCTCATAAGAACAATTCTAATTGAAGTAACAGCAACTACAGCTCACTCCTTTTTGGTTCTTGTATTAATTAAATCACCTCCAGAGCATAACGTTCCAGCCAAACTTCCGTTGCATTAAAAGCTCAGAAACATGGTTCATTTTGTGTACTGAATGCATCAGAAGAGCCATTCTGCATTCAGCACAGATTCCTACACCCTGCTAAAATACGAAGTCAACCTTTGGGCAGGCCATGCTTCACAAGTTCCAATGTGTGTTGTGGTTACACAGGAGGTGTAACCAGGCTTGGGAGGTGTGTTAGTGATGGCTCTCCCCATAAACTGATGAAAAAATGTAATTTTTTTTCATCTGGAGTATAACAGGCATTAGTAGTCAAACAGATTCTTTGCATTTAATTAGCTGAAAGCCCTACAGTGAAGGAGAATAACTTCCAGTTGACCCAACATAAGAACAGCCTTCTTCATGAGCATCTGAGATAAAGCCCTGGTGTTCATGCAAATTACTAGCTGAATAAAAAAAAAAAAAATGTTTTATGCATATCTATGATTGAATAAATGAGACTGGGAGTAGAAAATTGCAAAACAAAACGTCAAAACAATTTTACTGCAAAGCTGCTACAGCTTGTTTTGGATAAACCGAGTTGAAGATTTCCATTAAAAAGCAAGAAGCATTATTCCTCTGCAGCCATTCTGAACACACTGGCTGCTTTTGGTTGGGTTTGGTTGTTTGGTGGTTTTGGTTGGGGTTTCTTTGTTTGTTGTTGTTGATGATGCTGATGATTTTCTTCTTTTTAGAGCTAGACCCAAAATCACAACCTTTAAGCTCAACAATCATCTTCAGAAGATGTGTGGGTTTGTTAAAACTGGTATCAACATGACAATATGGGAAAGGATAATCTGTCTCTCTGCAAAACTCTTTGGCATAGCAGCCCTAGTTGGAGAAGACCAGTGCAATTGAGCAAGGGGGATGGAGGGGTAGACATTAAGCAAGAACTTCACTTAGAACTTTCCTTTTTTTCTTCTCAAATTGAATGTGAAACAAAGCATCCTGAAAATACTGAGATAAGTAGATTATTTTCAGGCTTCTGGAAGAGCAGAATCACCAATATCAGAGCACAGAGGGCAGGTCTTAAAGGATTTCTAATCATTCAAGTGAAAGCATCAGAGATGTGGGGTTCACAAGATGTTCCAGCATCACTAAGTGTCTTAATTTTCCACAGTCACATGTTTTTAAGCTTGTTTAGGTTTTGTTTCCTCTGCCTTGGTGAATCCCTTGCTACTGAAACGAGTCCTTCCTCAGTAATTTCAGCTTCTGCAGAGTGAGATCTCAGTCCTGCAACATTATCTACATGGAAAAAAGCAGAGAGGCACCTGGGTTTCCCTGAAGAACAAGTTTTTGGCCCAAGGCATGATCGAGTGGTGTTCTTTCTTGACTCTGTTCCATGACAAGACAGTATCTGGTTCATTTTTCTGCCAAATAGATATTTGAATGGAGGAAAACCAAACGCAATAATACAGAGGTTTACATGAACTTCTTGGACTGTTTTAAGAACTCATTTCTGAAAGTAATTGGTCATTATCTGAATACTCAGAAACACCAAAGACTTTCTGTATTGTGTTCAGCATGGTTATTGCAAACTGATCAGAGTCTCCTTAGGTGTTGTTAACTGTTTTCATGTTTACTGTAGGAAAGCTACAGCTCTTTCATGGAGGGTGCAATTGGCACAAATCTGTTGGACCCTTTAGCTCAAAGACTTTTTGAGCATAAGACAGTTTCAGTAGGAGCAAATAAAAATCACTTTCCCTCACCTCTGCCAGCTCCTCTTCACTGATGAGGAACTCAGGCTCTCTGGTTTCCTGGGAAGAAGCAAAGGTCTGCAGTAATATAATAAGCATAGGGCTTCCTAAAATGATGGACCTGCAAATAAACAAACCCAACAAAACCCAAACAGTCAGTGACTTGCCTTGAATGCTTTGAAAGGCTTCTGGCAAGAACTCTGTATGGTATTCTTAACCATTTGGTTTTTTTCCAGTCAAACTTTAGAAAGTCAATCCTGTATGATCTAGGTAACTAAAAAAAAGAATAAATAAATACATAAATAAAACAACCAAAAAAACCCCAAACAAAAGACAGTATCATTTGCACCTCAACATGAAAAAATGAGAAATATTTACCTCTGCAAAACATACTTTAAAAAACACATCTCAAGTTGCTATGACTACCACGACACCCTTAAAGGCATCTGCTTTAAAATGTCATCATCCTGCCATCATGTGCCAATTTGAGGTACTGCTCACAAGGTCTGTATTTAATATTGAAACTATGACCCAGTGTTAAAAAGGGGATATTTCTACCATTAGAAAAATACATGTTGCAATATAAACATCAGGTTTGAAGCACTTGGGATTTTTAACATGCTATGGTGCTGAACAAGAATGATTAATGCATATATATAAGTGTGATGCAGTGACTGGTTTTATTTCTTTTACTTCAGAGTCAACTCTCTATAATATAAACCACTTCAAAACCAACAGCTAACTTGATGACATTGGGAATATTAACACTTGATTTAAAGACAGGGCTGAAAGAGGGAGACAATACTCTGCCAGCTGGCCAACATGAAAGTGAATTCAGGCAGCACTGATCTGTACTCCTGAGTCACTGAGTATGGCACTTTAACCATGTAAAATTTAAAAGAAATCCAAATGTCTGAAATAGCTTGGGACACCCAGGAAGAAAGCATTCACAGCTTCCATAAAAACTCCAACTCAGAAGGTGTGACTGCAAGTAAACAACCGAGAGTCTCCAGCCAGCTGTTACAGATGAAACAAACACTCCCTAAAAAGTTATTTCACATCTCCACAAGGAACCTGCAACATCCCTGCTCCAGCTGAGACAGGTTATAACTGTTAACTATCCATGTATAACCTTATCCAGGAAGGTAACTCAGAAATGGGAAACTGCTGCCTTCAGAGCAGAGCAACTCAGTGTTGCCTGGGTTAATTTTTATGGTTTTTTACATCCTACCATTGCACACATTTATGTCCTTCCAACAGCAGCCATCTGCTGTACAAAATTCACTAAAAGCAATTCTGTTCCTTCGTTTAATCTTCTACCCTATTTCTCCTTCTGGTCAGAAATGAGATGAAAGGCTGCCACTAAGAGCAGAGCTGTCAAGAGGCAACCAGCACATCTAGCCCTCCCCTCTCTTTGACAAATGGATAGATTTTCAAGTCTCTCTTCTGACACCAAAGACCTAAATCCTGCAAATAGTTACTCACACAAATAGTCCCATTAAGTGCAGTGGAAGTGACTTCCACAGGTTTGCAGAATGTCCTCCTGCTAGGCACATGCTGTAGCCACTCAGCTGCTCGAGCAGCTGCTGAGACATTAATGTTATCAGACTCTCAGGCAAAAGTCCAATGAGTTTACAAGGGGTACTAGCTCCATGTCTTCTCTGTAAGAGCTAAAAATTCACTCTTAAAAGTGTTTTACCTCAACCATTTTATCTGCCTATGTTGTACTTCAAGCAAACCTAAACTCATGGACTGGTCAAAACCAAACCCTGTACTAAGGACTATTCTGCATCCAGGCTGATGGGACCTGGCAGGCTAGTTCAACCCTCTGGTTTAATTTGTAGCAGCAGATATACTAAGTCTCCTAATCTTGGAATGGTACCAAACGTGTAATTAACTGAGCCCTGCTTCCTGCCCCAGGTTATTGCATTTGGACACTGCAAATTTTCCCCCAGCACCCTGACACCCATTTTGCCACAGAGGTTGTCATCTGTGATGAGTGTTTCCACTGCCATGCAGCAGGGGAGGGCTCTCTCTCTTACCTCAGGCTGTTAGATTTAAGCAATATCCAAATTAAAACCAGTAAGGTTTCCTCTATTCATAATATGTCATAGCACAGAACAACGTGAAATAATCACAAGGGCATAAGAGGAATTTATGGAACAGAGGAAAAAAGGCAACTCATGTCTGATCTGCTCCACACTCCTTTGCTGCTCACAAGACAATCCCAGAGCTGGTCAGTGACCACCTCCTCTCCACACCAGTGCATTTGGGCCCACTTAGGTAAAGATTCTGTGCTAAACAAAAATGACTCAGTGGGCTGTTACACAACCAGCCAGCTTTGTTCATGGACTTCAGCTACGCCGACAAATTGAGTCATGATTTGATTACAGTGCTTATAACAAGGTGGGTGGTAAAGGGAGAACACTTAGAGGCTTGAAAAATAGTACAGGTAGAGATCTCAAGAGGTCATCTAGACTCAGCTCCTCTCCTGCCCAAAGCAGGAACAGGTACACGGACACAATTTTCAGATGACATCTACCCTACCAGCTCTTTATTGAGCTTGTTTGCAAAAAACATCACTAGTGATGGGGACTATGCATTACCTCAGAAAATCTATTTAGTGCTTTCCTGTTTTCTTTCTCTCTTTCCTTCGTTCCCTTCCTCCCTCCCTCCCTTGAATCATTTTTGTACCATCTGAAAAAAATCTCTGCACCTCTATGTGGTTCTATCTCTTCTCTGCTCTGCTTTGGTGAGATGATTCAACAAACTTCTTTCAAGATGCATCTGTTCCAGAGGTGCTTGGCCCAGCAAGCACCTCACTACCAAACTGGGAGGAGTGGCTGATACACCAGCAGGCTGTGCTGCCACCCAGTGGGATCTGGACAGGCTGGAGATCTGGGCAAAGGCAAACCTGATGAAGTTCAACAAGGAGAAGTGTAGAGTCCTGCACCTGGGGAGGAACAACACCATGGACCGGTACAGGTTAGGGGTAGACCCTCTGGAAAGCAGCTCCATGGAGCTGGGAGTCCTGGTGGACAAAAAGATCCCCATGGAACAACAGTGAGCCCTTGTGGCATTATCTGAGCAAGAAGAGGGAAGCAACTGGACTGAGAAGTTTACAGCTGTTGAGTGAGAAAGCCCTTTGGGCTGAAAGTAACCAGCTTGCAGTGAAAGAGCCTTTTCTAAGAAAATCCACACCTGAAAAGAAAATGCTAAGTTCCCACTTCCATCCAGGAGTCATATTTTCTGTCAAATCTCCAAGCAAGAGCAGCTAATCCTCTGCATCAGCAAATGCTGACCCAGCCTTTGGAGCTTACTGCCTGAACTGCAGCAGGACACTACTGCTGAGCAAGATGATTTCTAACTTCATGTCTCCAAGGATGCTCCTAAGCATTCAGAATAGTGTAGATTTGCATCTCCACGGCATTCAGTAGTTGAGAGCCTGGGATATTAAAATGTCCTTCATGGTTCCCAGCATACTAATTTGTGGTATGATATGCAGGGGTGAACTGCATGCACATGGGAAACAGAAATTTCTTCCAATGAACTTATAAAAATTAGTATAAAATCAGTCTTGAAGCTTTGGGGAGCATTAACACATCCCATTAAAAATGTCTACAGCCTTTCCCTTCACATGTGCTAAAGAATTGGAAAGGGTTTCCTGTAGGTGTGATCCAAGGTTGAGAAAATAGTTTTAAGTGAATTTTTTTTTCCCTTTTGATGAAAATTTTCAAATAGGAGAACAGTCTCAGCTCCGTGACTTCTCCCAGCCCACAGTCAGCTTCAGCCTCCACTGTCCAAGCCCTCCCAGTGATCCTAGCAGCAGTGTGAGCATCTTTTGTTTAACCTACACCAACACATCCTTACTGCTGGAACTCCAAAATACTTCCACGTTTCAGGTGAATTATAAACATCCAGGTATTTGGATTTTCATTTTGAATAGTAACACAGACAAAAAGTCACCTGAAATTTCAGAATTTAAGCTGAAATATGAAGCTAGTATTTCACAGGCAATTAGTGCTATTCTGGAATATACATTAATATTTGTTGCTTTTGCAAAGTGACAGATTCTTTTGGTCCTAATTTATCCTTTACTCCAGACATATGTCACTCTGTGATATAATATACGTAAACTTTATTTAAATCAACTTCACAATTTCCCTCGTAGCTAAAATTTGACTGAGGAGAGGAAAAAAAACCCCAATAAACACAAAAAACCCAACACAGCACACGACTGCCTTCATTCTGTAGCAAATCGTTAACACTTCCCATTCAGTTGACCAAGGGACAAGAAAAAATTAATGACCTTTGTGGATAAAATGTCCTAATTGTTAACACTGGCATCATTCTCTGTTGCTCTGCAACCACCTGAACAATTGTACCCCGACTACATGAACTCTTATTTGATTTTCTGCTGACTCTGCACTATTGTCCCATTCTCTCCATTAATAGGAAGTTTAAGGTCTTGGTTTCTAGTATGAGATGTAGATATCGTTTTGCTGGCACTCTTGCACGAGGCTAATGCATGCTGACTGCTGCACTTTGTTGTTTCTATTCTCACATATTACTTTAGTTTGATACCAG
Organism: Chloroceryle amazona; assembly: GCA_027560015.1. NCBI lineage: Eukaryota > Metazoa > Chordata > Aves > Coraciiformes > Cerylidae > Chloroceryle > Chloroceryle amazona. The sequence goes on from JANHFX010012349.1 coordinate 23,312, forward strand.
GAAACATTCATTTGGGCAGCCTGTTCAATTACTCTTTTTCTGATGACTGTTATTGCTGCCTGTTAACTGACTCCTCTGCTTATAGCATTTTTTGGATGGCTGGGAACTTTGATACCTTTTGAGGACCAAAGGAGCAAACAAAGCTGCCTTAGCTTTAATTGAAGAGTTGGGAAAGACCTGGCAGATCCTCAAATTAATCCCTTGATAAGTATGAAACTATTGTCTCTATTTCTGTCCCAAGTGTCAGCAACCTGGACACCGGGAAGCAATTTTATTTGATTGCAGATTTGGCTTTTAGCTGCTGCTCTACAATCAGGCTCTGATTCTGGGCAGACTGAACCATGTTCCTGAGCACCATGAGTTTGCATCCAGAAGCCAGTGCTTTAACGACCTGTCTCTGTCATAGCAGCCTGCTGAGCAGAGCCAGGGACAATGCACTTCTTGGATGAACTCTGCTGAGGTAAAGCTCTCTACAAATACTGAATGCATCTCTTTGGGTTAGAAGAGAGAATCTCACAGCACTTTACACTTTCTGCATTAATAATTAGTATTTTTTTCATTCTGGATTTTGAGTACAACCCACATTTGATTGAGATGTAGCAGGTTGGAAAGCAGAGAGGGAAGGCAATACTTGTAGAGTGTGAATCCTGGCTAATCAAAGAGACTTGTTCCAGATGCCTACAAACTGTAAAGCCTGAAGTCTTCTCGGTGACAAAGTGACTGCTCCCTGCAGCTATGCACTAAGTACACTTGACGTTGCCTCTGCACTCAAGAAAAAAAGAGGGTGCACATTTGAAGGAATACTCCAATATAGGACTTTCCATTCATCTTCACTGAAAGAAAAACAATTTAAAGGGAACACAGAGTTCCCTTGGCAGCCCACAAACCACAGGCAAACAATAAAAAAACTGCTGAAGTCTTTGATTTATGTAGGTCAGGAACTTTATGTGGTAAACCTGGCTTATCATTGCACATACCTGAAAGAAGTTAGAGAAACCAACTCTTCTGATTTACTCATCTATTCCTTGCCTAAAAGATGGCACAATGTACTTACAAATAATTCAAAAGCAAAATGCCTGAGTAATCCCACTGCATCCCACTGATACCCTGTGCAGAACATGCACGGTAGGTCAGAGAGCAGTACGATGGAGTTGCTCCAGAAAGGAATGTGGCCTGCTCCCCCACCAGCCCCTGACTAACCTTTCCTATCTAGATTATAGATATTATCTCTGGGACTTGGAGTGTAACAGAGCTACGGTGCCAAACCTCTGGCGAGCATTAAGAAAATATGGGGAAATCACTGATTTTGTGAAAACACCATTTCTCACCCATGCTTCAGGATTTGCTGCAAGTCTAGCTTCTCTTGTTGCTGGGATTAGTTCTGTTACAGTCTCTGACATAAAGAATAATTTGAGCACACGAGCTCAGTTGTATAACTCAGCATTTACTGAGCGTTAGCCTTTGTTGTGCTAATGGGGTTTTTGCTTTCTTCGATTTTCATTGTCAAGTTGCTCAGCTAAGAGTCACAGCAGTCGTTTACAGGGGAAGTTACACAGCACTGTGTGGCAAGATGACAAGGATCCTACCCGGTGACAGCTGCAAGGGGAATTTCTGTAAGCTGCATGCAATCAGTGAATAGAAACAGCCAGCAATTCGAGCAATAACATTACAGCATCTCTGCGATTTACAGTGACCTATTTAACTTCTGATTTTAGGTGCTAAAGGCAGCAATTCCAATGATGCAATGGCACCGATGCTGTCACCTGGTGCTTCCCAGCCTCAGTGTGCTCCTGGAGTGCTTTTCACACTGATGCAGAACAGGTCTGCAGGTTTCTGTGGGGGTTTTTGGACACATCTCTGTCTTTTGTGGAGGAGAGCCAGTTTCAACACTAATGCTTCCATGATAAGATACACAAAGATTCGGTCAACATCATAAGTGACAGCCTGCCTGTGCCTGTCTGAGAGGTGATGACCAGGGCGTGCTGCCCAGAAGATGCTCGGAACCTTCTGGTTTCCCTCTCTAGAGCTGTTTAACACTCTGCCTTCAGCGTAGGAAGGAGTTGAGTTTTGTTCTGACAGCAGGATAATTACTGTGCAGTAGTTAGAATGCTGCAAAGTCCTAATGACACCACGGGCACTGCAGTCTTTTTGCCAGGTTACTAGATAGAGGCAACACAAGTGAGAGGGAATTAAGCTACTGTCCAAATTTGAGTCAGGTAGGTACCTTGTCTAGGAGGGTGGTCTTCTCTTATTGTCACTAAAAGCCAGAAGCAAACCTTTCACAGGATCACAGGATGTCAGGGGTTGGAAGGGACCTTGGAAATCTTCAAGTCCAACCCCCCTACCAGAGCAGAGAAGCCAAAATTAAATGCATAGCAGTGCCTAGGTGCCTGCCAGTGGTTTACCTTGTAGGGATGTCTGCAGTATCTAACCTTCACTAGCATCTTCATGTCTGAGGTAACACCAAGTCATTCTGAGGGGATGCTGACCTTTTATGGGAATGAAACGAGGCTTTTGCTACAGCAAACTCTTGTTATAACAGCACCCTGCACTTGTTTGATGTGCTGCATTGCCCTAACATCTGTACATTCCCTCCAAACCCAGCCTATTCCACCTTGCATCCAAGTCTCCAGCTGTAGTACTTCCCCTCCTGCCCTCCAGTATTCTTGACCATACATACAGGATGAATATTCAAAACTGTAATCTTGGCATGCCCCAGACTAGCTCAGGGATGGCAAATATAAATTCTGATCACACTGTGTTCATGTGGAAAAGTTAGAACAGCTGCTGCTATTTCAGTTCTCCCAGACATGGTGTTAAATTACCCACAAATAGACATCACAAGTGACACCCAGAAGGCAGACAGCACTGGGAGGTGTGCTGATGGGACCTGCTTCACCACAGACACAAGGGCTTGCAAGGGGATACCAGGAAGACAACCTATAAAGCTGCCCTCTGCTGTGCTTAACATTAGGAGAAACACCTCCCCCTCACCTCCTGCCTCTCTGGCTCTGGAATCAAAGTTTCTGGAGCACTTTCATACTTTTTGTTTTGTTTTGTTCTGTTTGATGCATCTTTAAAGACTAAAGAAGTGGTGATGAAAATCTTATCCAAGGCATTTACTGACTGTGAAAAGAACTCAAGGACAGAACCCGGTGAAATAGATAAACCTTGATGTCACCATCTTGAAATATGGCTCATATGGATGGTTGGAGAGAGAGAAAGCAAGACACATTCATCTTAACTTTTAGAGTTTGATTCTGTTCTCCCAATTTCCTTAACAAACCTCCTGGTCCTACCTTATGAACTGTAAATATGCACCTATATAACAACAGTAGCTAAACTGGGTGGGCAAAGAAGTAAATATTCTTCCTCAGAGTCAGATGGCTACTTTTTAATGGTATATTTAGGATAACTTTTCCCCAAAAGTAATTTATTTTGTTGGCAGGAATATGAAGATAAGCTCTTAGAAATACCTGCACAAACCTATCTTCTGACTTCTGCCTTTTTCTATTTTCCTACTAGCTACTCACCAGGCAGTCAGCAAAAAACCATCACAGGTTTTACACAGCTTGCAACTCTACAGGCAATGCGAAATGAATTGCAGTGTGCAAGCAGGAGAAAAGCCTGAAACTGGAATTAGAAAGGACTCTGGAAAAAAATTAAACCGGACAACGCTTCTTAGAAAAGAGCAAATTTTAAAAATTAAATAATCCCCTGTAAGAAAAAAAAATAAAGAATTTTTGGAGGCATGAAAGAAAAATTATTTGCTCAGAATTAATTTAAGTCTTGGAGAGATTATTAATCTTTAATAGAAAGTTTGAAGGTAAAGATGGAAGAAACCTAGGAGGTCATCTAGCTTATTTCTCTGGTACTCCAGGATTTCAAACTGAGTCCTTTCAGCACATGAACTGCCCTTGAGGTGGACTCCTAAGATTTCCTCTGCTGTAGATGTTCGTGCAACACGTGAACAGAATCAAGGAGATGTCCTAAAGGCAGTTGAAGATTCATTCCAGGTGAGATTTAACTTGTTGTAGAATACCTTCCATCAGGAATGATGTCAGAATGAATACAATCATTAAGCAAAGCAATATTTAGTTCAATTTTACACCCTGATTGTAATATTATTGTTCTAATTACTTCAATTATATCATAGAACGTTAGGGATTGGAAGGGACCTCAGAAAATCATCCAGTCCAACGCCCCTGCCAGAGCAGGATCACCTAGATCAGGTCAGACAGGAATGCATCCAGGTGGGTTTGGAATGCCTCCAGAGAAGGAGACCCCACAACCTGAGCAGCTCATTCCAGTGTTCTCTTAACCTCACCATGAAGAAGGTTTTTTTTCTCATATTTACGTGGAACCTCCTTGCACCCGTTGCCCCTCGTCCTATCATCGGATGTCACTGAGCAGAGCCTGGCTCCGCTCTACAGCTCCTATTTTTCCATATTTCTTTGAGCTGACAGCAGGTACCTTGACCTGCAAAAATGAATAGGAATCCAGTTCCTAGAATGTCAGCCAGGTATTGCTTCAGTGCATTTCTCCAGCATCAGTGTTAAGCACCAGCATTGTAAATCTGCTTCTTCAACTCAATGGACTGTGAAACCAGTTTGAAAGCAAACCTTGACATTTTACTTATAAAACCTTCACACTGATAAATTTAATTCACTTATCTTTTTCTGGAAACAACAAATGTAAATTTGAGTTCTGAAAGGAAGGCAAGTGCAGAGGAAATGACAAAAAGGCAAAATAATTCTTATGGACAGCTTCCAATCTCTTCTAATTGTCTGCTCTTTTTAGGCCTATTTTTCTATTTGGGGGGGATTAATATTTAGAAAATAACTTTAAGCTTTAATCCCACAGAATATATGGGCGGCACAAACTGTTCTCAACTATGCAGTTATTCTGTCAGGGAAGAGAGAGATGATTGCATTAAAGTGTAACATTGCCCTTATTTATTCATGTGGCAGAAGAGAGAATGCAGCTACATAAATACTGCATAAATAGAAATAAGTAGAGAAGTGAAAATAAATAAATGAAAAAAGCAGTCTTAAGAACAGTCCCCTGTTGTTTTCCACTCTTTAATGAAGCAATGCACTCCAGAAATCAGTATTATGTTCTGATCCTGCAAACAGTTGCAATGTGTAGGTCGAATACTTTGTCCCCCTCATTAGTTAATTCAGTTCTGTGATGAAATTGCACAATAGGAAATCTGTCTTGCCCAGCACTCATCTTACTGTTCTCTCAAGCTTTGATATCACTGGGACAAAAGCAAGTGCAATGCAGCTTTAAGTCAGCACATTCCCACTGGGGTTTGAGGAAAAAAAAAAAAAAAAGAGGTTTTTCTCTCCTGAGTAAAAGCCAAAGCACTTTAGAAATACTCTTAACTCATCATACTCCTATTTTAGACCCCCCAAAGACTTATTCCCGAAGATGAGAAAAAAAGCTACCAGGTCCCCTGTCTCTCTGGGTGGCCTAAATTGAACAATAGACCACAAACCATGAGGAAAATGTGCAACTCACCTGAAAAGTTCTCTTATGACTGGAACTGCTTTTATAAGCTGCATGGTCTTTAAAGAAACTGGATCAGAATGATCAGATAAAAATAGAGCTGTATTAACATCCTGGTTCCAGAAGTGCCTGTAAGCAAGGAGCTGGAACAATGGTTTTCACACTGCAATGTTCAAGAACTATTCTAAAGGACGCATGACCTTTAATTAAGGGAATGCAATTTATGTTTAAATTCACTACATGAAGGCCCCAAAATTTGCAGTCAGAAAATCAAAAGACTGAAAATCACTGCTCTGAAGGTGTCCAGGCAAAAATGTGTTAATTGGAGATTTGGAGCTTGACAGAAACAGAGGATCTATGAAGCACTACATGAAAAAAGTTCATGTTTTGACTTAGACCTCACTCCAAAAGTCAAGCCAGTGCCCATATAGGACTATTTTTTTCTCCTACCATGCCTGACTTACGTATATACAGATGTATTTGTCACTGAGCTGCCCAAACCCTTGTCTGCTTAAATCTATCATGGTTTTCTCTTGAGCCTCCTTGACTTAGACTTCCCTGGGTTATTCTAAGAGGTAATAAAAGCAGCTGTCACATTCCCTGTCCTTGTGTGTCCCCTAGATGTCAACCACTACACTGCAACACTGAGAAAACTGCAACACCACTTGGATCCATAGGCAGAGCTATAAACTGAATCAAACAAGTTTTGTGGTTCCTTTTGTCCCTGCGCTGTCACAGATTTATAGGATACATTATGAGCACTCAAACTTTTACTTATTTGCAATATTAAGAAAAAACTTGTCCTGATTTTGTCTGGGATGAGTTAATTTTCTTACAGTAGCTGGTATGGGGCTGTGATAAAAACAGTGTTGGTGACACTGGGGTGGTTTAGCTGTTGCTGAGCGACACTTACACAGCATCAAGGTCACTGCTTCTCATGCTGCCCCTCCAGTGAGAAGGTGGACACCAGGTTGGGAGAGGTCACAGGTGGGACATCTGCCCCCCCCCGACCAAAGCAATGCCCCATACCTCACATGGCATTGTGCTCAGCAGTGAAAGCCAGGAGGAGGAGGAGTAAGGGGGGACATTCAGATGTCCAGCATTTGTCTTCCCGAGTAATTGTCACACGTGATGGAGCCCTGGAGATGGCTGAACGCCTGCCCACCCATGGGAAGCAGTGACTTCATTCCTTATTCTGCTTTGCTTACGTGCACAGTTCTTGCTTTAGCTAGTAAACTGTGCTTGTCTCAGCAAATAAGTTTTCACACTTTAAGCCTTCTGATTTGCACCCCCATCCCATTGCAGTGGGCAGCTGGTGGGGCTTGGCTGTCTCCTGCCATTAAACCATGACAAACATTCCTGTTGCAGTAATGCTCGAGAGCTTTCTTCCTCCTCCTGGTTATGAAAAGGTATCCCATTCCATATACTGACAGGCATTCCAGCTACTGACTCACAGCACGGCTGAGTCAGTTGTAGGAAACCAGATACCTTTTAAGATCTGAGCCTTGGGCTCTTACTACTTTATACACAGAACAAGAAAGTCTACTGAGGACACTCTGTATTTTCTTAATTGACATTTTGGCTGCAAAACTTTTGAAATTAATACCAGCAAGACAGAAACATTTGTTTTGATCTCCAGGTGCAATCATTTGAAAAAAACCTATCCCTTCTCCCAAGCATTTGGCATATCCATACTGAAAAGTACTCGCAGATAGTTTGACTTTAAAGCCACCCAAAGACAGAAACGGTCCTTTGTTTCACTGCTCCTTGCCAGACAATCTCTGACATTTATCCTAAAAGCACTGCAATAGCCGTGCTGAGATCCTGCTGACTGCAAACACTGAAGCTGTACTTGCTGGAACCCCATAGCAGCTGAACAGAAGAGATTCAGAGCAGGAAAAAGCAATTATAAAGTTGTAAGCTGAAGTAAAAGACCAAAGGTATTTGCCTAAAGACAAAGCTTGAGAAAAAGTTAAATCACTGACATGGAGAAATTGTGAATGGGAAACTTCCAGAGTGGGGAACTGGCTTTCTGCAGTGTGTAGAAATATTAATGGATCAGATTTTGGAGGGAGTAAGTCAGAGAAACTTGAAATTAAAATCAGATATATTTAACCCACAGTGAAAGTTATCTAATGTTTTTAAAAGTAATAAACATAAGTCATAAATAAACATATGATAATGAAGAGGCTTGATGTTGATTTAGCCTGCACCAGTCTGAATCAGAAATTCTAAAAGTGACCTTAAAACCAACAAACACCCCTGCCCTTTCACCTCCCCAAACCCCCAAACGTAAAACAACCAAACTAAACCCAAGAGCCAGAAGCATTGACTTTACTGGGAAAAGGTTTCACAATAACCATGCAAACCAGTATCCAATCCAGAGCTCAGATGAAAAAAAGGACAGTAAAATCCAGGCCAACCCTATGTCTGTAAGCAAACACAGCCTCTGAGAGTCAGTTCAGTGCTACCTTGGACACAAAAAGTGCTGTATTTTGAAAAAAATCACAACGAAGCTGAGAGTAACAAAAGTTCTATGTCTACTGGTAAATGCTAAACAGTGCCAATAAAAACTTTCAGGCACTAGAACTCAATTTTCTGCATCTTTAATATTAGAAAAGTCCCTAATATTATTTTGACCTGGACCACCTGGCACCTTTACAAACAACTTAGGGGCACATTGCAGGAGTTCGCTTCCATCACGACCATACCCTGCAGGCAGCTTGGATGCAATCATCCTTTTTTTTTGGAGGTTAAACTAGTTTAACAGTTGGATGTGGACTGTTCTGTGCCAGCTGGTCTTAGTGCTGGTCTTCGAAGATCCCCAGACATGTTCAGTTTATAAATACTGACACGGCCAAATATTCCAGGTTGTAGGCACCTGAAGCTAAAATCATTACAAGAATGTGAGGTGCAGAGATTTAGAAGCAGTTGATAAGCAACAGCAGTGTAAGAACTGATTAGCTGTCCAAACCCTGAGGGACTCCACAGTGTTTTCTGCTGCAAGAACAACTTCCTCACAAACCAGACGTTTAGCTACGATATTACTTTTGTCACCACAGATAAAAGGCAACAGAATAAGATTGCATTGTTGGAAACAGAAAGGGGAAAAAAAAAGCCTCCTAATGATGAGAAAAGACACAGTTATTTATCACGTGTAGGAAAAGCCTTGCAGTCCTCTTGAAAGCGAGTAGAAAAAGGTATTTTTGTGTGTGTGAAATAATTGTGAAACTCTTGCTACTGTCTCTGCATCTCAGAGGTTTCGTTCCATGTGTGCTTGACTGTTGGGCAATTTCTACCCCTATGTCAGTGGAAAGTCTGAGTACACAAGAGCTCTGGTTGCAGGCCAGCAATGTGTGCATTAGCAAAGTTTCAGGACAGCTTGCTGTGGCAGGGACACGCACCTCCTGAGAGCAGAGACCAGTGGCACACAAATAGCACGATGTACGTACGTAGGACATTAAAGAATTCCTGCTTGTGATGATTGTACAGCCTCAAATTTTCTTTTGGCTCCGAGGGCTATTAACAAAAAAAAGAGAGGGGTTGGGAACGTAGGTAGGAATTAGGTTGATTCAAGATTAGTCAGATTCAAGAGGAAACAGGACCGGTTCTACTTCCACTGGCACATTTACCCTGTGCTGCCATCAAGGAAGCGCAGAAACAGGATCTCATGTCTTTGATGTTGATGAGGAAGTTTATTCTCCACATCTTGATGCTCCAGACAGCATTTGGAGACTCACTGGACCAGGTATGGGCTATGCCTAGCATACATCTCAGACAAATCACTGCAGGATCCTTCCATAGCCCTGCGGAGAGCAGGGAACTGGGCAGCGAGAACACTTCAGCTACTGCTTCATTTCATCCTGAGGTAGACACCTTTTAAACAATCAGATGAACTGTCATTTAATTGCCACTGATTTAGCTGAGACCCAAACCAACCAGAGCCTTCTAAGTTAGAAGAGCTTAAGGAGAGTAACTGTTTTGAGGGCTCTCACAGTGAATGTGTGAGCACAACCCAGTGCAGTGCAACGACTCGGATACCAGAGCATGCTTTGTACTCCCCAGAAACCACATACGAGTTAGGCATAACCCTCCCAAGCACAGACCTGCTTTAGCTGGTGCTAACCTAAAGGCCTTAACCTGCTGTCAGAAATGGTATTTGATTATTTGATCAATAATCCTGCGGGCTTCAGGGTAGCCTATGGATCAGTGTGGGCATTGGAAGATGCAGGAACCTAAGGCAGTTTCAGATATTTGGAAAGCAAAAATATTCACAGCTTTATGAAGGGTGTGTGGTTTATATAACATTTCTCACATATGAGCACAAAGATCCCCTCAGGGAGTGGAGTTTGCCATGTAACTACACACACAATACCATAATCGTGGAGCTGACCTCCCAGAATCATCACCCTGCTCTCCACTGAGTCTAGAGACAGCTGAAACCACCCAAAGTCTTGCAGGAATCACTAGTTTAGGCTGTTCAGTCAGATACTACCATGGCATGTAGAGAAAGATCAGAGAAGGGATGGAGGGATGACACAGCACTAACCCTGCAGATAGTAGCAAAGAGATCTTCTGCTCTGGAGCAC